>APFE031468574.1:29494-59951 GCA_000404065.3 Pinus taeda | reverse complement strand
TCAGTAAAATCAGGGCAATATAATTTCAAGATTTTTTTGCTGTTTAAAATACTTTTTTGAATGCATAAGTGGATTCAACACATTGAAAAATATTTGTCACATTTTGATTAAAATTAACAGGAAGTCATAAAGAAATCCATTTCGTATATAAGTTGGCTAACCCTATATACATCATATAACTTTAAAAATATATGTACAGATAATAGCTCTAAAATATTTTAAAATTCCAGCCGACCTTCAAATTTTAATTTTCATTTCCATGAAAATAATATAAATAGATCAAAGTTTGATATTATTATTATTATCCAATTTTAAGTTCAATATCAAACCAGACACCACATTGATTGATATATAAAACCCCTTGCTTTAGTAAATTCACCCATTATTAAGCTTCACCCATTATTAACCTTCCTAACAAACCGACATCGCTTTCCCATCTGATTTTGCGGGAATTCTGGTATCTGCCGCAGACTTTTAAAAATGGAAAAGGAAACCAGTTACTACGACATGCTAGGCGTCAGCCCTACGGCCACCGAAGCAGAGATCAGAAAAGCTTATTACATGAAGGCTAGGCAAGTTCACCCTGATAAAAATTCAAATGATCCTCAAGCGGCAGAAAAATTCCAGGTATTAGGAGAAGCTTACCAAGTTCTCAGTGATAAAGAACTGCGAATATCATATGACTTACACGGAAAATCAAATGTATCAATGGAAACATACATAGATCCAGCAGCAGTCATTACTATGTGGTTTGGAACTGAATTATTTGAAGACTATATAGGCCACCTTGCAATAGCTTCAATATTTTCTTTGGATATGTTTACTGAAGGTGAACAGACAATATGTTCTTTGGATATGATGAGGAAACTACAAGAGAATACGAGGGCTGTCCAAAAGGAAAGAAAAGAAAAACTTGCACAGATTTTGAAAGATCGTCTTAATCGGTATGTAGAGGGTGACCAGGAAGGGTTTATAGAAGCAGTTAAATCTGAGGTGCAATTGGGATTCGAAACGTTGGTGTAAAAATTCACCTACTGTGGACTCTCTATCAAAGATTCGAAAAGCAATATGTTGCAGACTCTCTGATCAAAGATTCGAAAAGCAATATGTTGCAGATTAGTTACGTGTATGAAAGAGAAGCGGCAAAGGAACTTGGAAAGAACGCCATATATTTAGGTTTGCCATTTATAGTTGAATGTTTGAGAGGCAAAGGCCATTTTATGAAATCTCTAGTGACAGCAGCAAGAGGTGCTTTTGCACTGATACCATTGCGCAGACGTATTAAACAGCTGGTGAGTAGAGAGGAGAAATATTATGAAAGTGATTTGGAAGCATATGTAGAGTCTAACAAAGAATTGATTATGGATTCACTTTGGAAACTAAATGTTCCAGACATTGAAAGCGTCCTGTCATGTGTGTGCCACATGGTCTTGCGAGATAACAGTGCGAAGAAGGAAGACCTTCGAGCTCGCGCTGAGGGTTTGAAGACTCTGGGAAAGATTTTCCAAACCGCGAAACTACAAAATTAAGATCGGGTTCCAAAAAAAGAATGCAAAGATGATGCGAGCAGCGATACATCACCAAAGAATCGTCCTGCCACGCCTCCATTTTTCGCTGTGGGCTGTGGAATTGGATTTTGGTTCCGTCAATCAATGGATTACGTTACGCGGTTCCAACGATAAGGGAGGAAGGCTTTTCCAACCTCATTTAATGTCGGATAAAATGATATTAATTTTTGCCATATGAAGTGTAAATAGGTTTTGATTTTTTCAAAATCTTTTTTCTTTTTTATTTTAAATGTAAAATTAGAATTTTGATTCATATGTGGAATTAAGATGGATTTTTATTTATTTGTTGATATAAAATATTAGAGAAATAATTTTTTATTTTATTTTGTGATATACTAAATTTTATTTTTATTATTATATGTTTAAAATAATTAATGTTTAATGGAAAACTAAATTGAAAATAAAAATAAAAAATTATTGATTATTATTATTTTTTTTTTTAAGCAATTGAAAATAAAAAAGCTAACCATTGTTTCAATTATTTTTTCCACCTAAATTTTTAACAACATTATATACATCAATAGTATAATATAAATGCAACAATATTATATATAGTAATTATTAACATAGAAAATAATATATGTTTCTTATACTATTGACTTGTGAGAATTGTAGTTTGATATTCAACTTCTGACATAAATTATGCAAATGCTTACTATTTCTTGCAAGGCAAAGCAAGAGGAGTAGAACCAAGACAAAAAAAATCAAAGGTGGATATGTGATCATTAAGCTAGAATCTATGAAACCCACAAGCTCGAGAGAACCAATAGTATATTGATTGGAAAAACTCAAAGTCCCCTAAATATATATCAGAATATGCTTCGTTAATTTCTAATGACTTTGAGGATCTTGGGAGAATCAATAAACTAGCCTTATTACATAAGCAATGTCAAGTCAGGTGTGAGACAAATATAGTAAGATGTCAACCAATCGTTGATACAATGTAGGATCCACCTATGGTGAGGTGCGATTAGTGGTAATAGTAACAACTAGCCAAAATGGAGTAGGTGCATGTTTACAATTAGCTATGCCAAAGCACTAAAGTCATAACAAATTGTCCCATCAAGGCTTCTTTAACACTTTGAATCATAGATGAAGAACTCCCTAAAACGTTTGAATCATCCATGTACAAAACTAGAATCACTAAGTCAAATATATTTGAATGTAAATTGTAGGATTAGAATGAGACCATACAAGGAACATAAGTATTCAAACAAGTGAAGGATAACGCACAAAACCAGGATGCTACTCCATGTAAATCTCATGTAAATATCCATGCAAAAAGGAACACTTTACATCCATTTGGTAAACTTGCTAGCCTTGAGAGGCAACTAGATAATTTAAAAGGCACATTGAATTCATCTTGCCAACAGGGTAAAATGTCTTGAAATAATCAATCCCTTCATCTTGTGAAAATCCCTTTAACACAAAATGTGCCTTATGTTTGTCAACAAAGCCATCTACAACATGTTTGGTTCTGTAGATCCACTTGCAATGGACAAATTTACATCCCTTGGGAAGAGGAACAATATCCCAAGTATGATTCTTCATTAAAGAATAATACTCTTCTATCATGGCAGCTTCCCACTTAGATATTCAAACAACATCAGAAAACTATTGTAGATCTTCTGAAATAGCAAGAATCAAAATAGAGATTCCTCTTGACTATGATTGAATTGAGGAAATAAAATTGAAATAAATTTCCTTATAGCCATATCTATCAAGATACTTTCTATTGTGAAAGTGATGGGTGCCCAAATTAGAATGTTTTCAACACTTATATGTAACCTTTTGATATCATTCTTCCACTTTTCATCTTCTCCTTGTGGACTTGTAATCCATTATTACCCCATTTTTGTGTAGGTGATGAGCCCAAGTATTGCAACAACAATGTTGCAACTCCCAGGGCTACCAACTTGAGAGCCTCTCTTCATCAAAATTTACATCACGTCTGATCAGTGTCTTCCTTTATGTCAGAATGTACACTTTATATGCCTTAGATGTCCCACTGTAGCCCACGAAAATTCCCATATCTGTTATGGGATCCAACGTCTTTCGATTATCAAAAGGCACATGGAAGTAAACAAGGCCGCCAAAGATCCAGAAGTGAGACATGTCAGGCTTCTTTCCTGTAAAAGCCTCCTGTGGTATAAATTTTGTTAGATTGTGCAAATAGGGTCAAATTCCATTTCGGAAAACTCATTTGACGGAAATAATTATTGCGTTGAATTCCTCTTTTCAAGAGGACCAAAATCGGCCTAAATATCACTCAAATCAGACAAGGAGAAGTGTGTTTTTGAATTAAAACCCACTCATGTGAAAATAATCAAAGTCAGCTTCAACATCATGTAAGCTCATGAAGCCTAATTGACATGTCTTTCCACCCTCATTGATTCATATAATTACAAGGGACATTCATCTTCATTTGACACTTCATCATCAAACAACATGCAGAGGACAAAAGACACTTTTGATTGGGATGAATTGCAGGATTATGTTTGGGCATTGAACAACATTGACTTGGACATACTTGGTATATTTTGACTTTGTTCTTGGGTGGATTTTCTTTTTTGTAACAGGCCACAACTATTGGTACAAATTCAAGACAATCTATACATTTTGACTACTTCCATAATCACAGACTTTGACCGGTAGGCACCTCATCTATGTTCATATTAGGTCCCTATAATACTAGTGTATTCCCTTATTATTATTGTCATTGCAGCCCCTTATTGTTATTGTTGTGCCCATCTTGTTCTATTGTAGTAGCTACAACCACCCTCCAAAATGTTGCCTTAGCTTTGTTTTGGAGCCTCCCTTCCAACCTTCACAACAGCTTGCCTTGCTTCATCAAGTTCACAAGATTCAGTGTCTTTCTTGCACAAAGGTAGCCTATCGATCAAAGCTTGGTTCATTCCCCTCACAGATCGTTCACCGGGACTTGCTCTAGCTGTAGGCTGAGTAGCTTCCCCAAGAAAATTGTGCATTTCTAGAGGGAAACCAAGCTCCCCTCCAGAAATTATGCAATCTTATTTGGCAGCCTATTGGGCTCTAAGATTGTGCAATTTTTCCAGTCAAACTCCCAACAGTAATTGGGCAATTTTCCCTAGCAGGGCTGCTCAATCCAGAATTTGTGCAAATTTGGGCAGCAGTCAGCTGCTCGGCCTAGAAATTGTGCAAATCTCTAGGGCAGTCAACCCAGCTCCCAACCAGAAATGTGCATTTCCTTCAAGTAGTCAAGCAGTCTCTTGCATGTGTAGTTGAGTTGACTGGTTCCCTCCGGGACCGAGCAAAACTAACTTGCATGCATAGGCCGCTTCTCCCAATGCAGGATGCAAAGGCATCCCTTGTTTCAGGGATCTATGTTTAGTAGTTGGAGGTTACATGCAAGGATCATTTTAGAAACCTCCCACCAAGTGTCACTTTCCCTAGATTTGTGGCATGTGCATCACAACCTCGATATTATCGAAAATCATCAACTGGATGCTAAAGAGTTCATTCCTCATATCAACCTTGTAGCTCTAACATCCCACATCACATCTAGGAGTAGTTGGTACATTCAACTCAGCCCGCTTCCCATGCATGTGTTGCATTTCTATCACTTTTTGTGTTTTCGCTTGTATGAGTATGGTTTGCTTGATTTCTTTGAATTCCTGCTATCGTTTACATGTACATTAGCTTGTCCTAGCACCATCTCAGTTTTCGTCAACATCTCATTGTTGTCACATGCATGAAACTATTTTTCGTGAATGGTCGCTGATTCGACGACTCACCTCATGCACATGCATGTTGTTCCATTTTTTGAATCTGTCATTCACCATTTGCATGCATGATCATTCACTTATGCTTACACTTAGTATCAACATGCATTCACACTCACATTCACTTTCAGTTTCCCATCAGTGAGTCTGGTCAGCCTTGGCCTGAACTCTGTCTCACCAAGAGCCTCACCAAGACAACATTGCACAATCCTGAGAGGGAAGGCTTTGCCTTCCTCTCTAGAAATGCACATTTATTCCCAGTAGTTTTACCCTAGGACTGCTTTGCACAATCCTAAGGGACAGTGATTGGTGGCCAAGAAAATTGCGCAATGCAGTCACTAAGCTTGCACCCATTGCCAACTGAGATTGTGCATTGCACAATCCCAACAGTCAGCAACCAAAATGGACTGTGCATTGTATAGTTCTAGACATTAATTAGTCTCCCAACAACCTAGACCTGTGCCTTGTGTAGTCTTGGCAGTCGGTCTCTCGACCTCTTGGCTGGAATTGTGCAACCTTCATGATCAGTCACATAGGTATGTTGCCAGTCAGTTCTCAAGTTCATTTTGATGGACATAATTATTGCATTGAATTCCTCTTTTCAAGAGGACCAAAATCGACCTAAATATCACTCAAATCAGACAAGGAGAAGTGTGTTTTTGAATTAAAACCCACTCATGTGAAAATAATCAAAGTCAGCTTCAACATCATGTAAGCTCATGAAGCCTAATTGACATGCCTTTCCACCCTTATTGATTCATATAATTACAAGGGACCTTCAACTTTATTTGACACTTCATCATCAAACAACATATCTTCTCTCTCTTCTTCCCATTGGTTCATACAACTCAGATTTGGAAGGACTCCTCTCACACACACAGAGGACAAAAGACACTTTTGATTGGGATGAATTGTAGGATTATGTTTGGGCATTGAACAACATTGACTTGGACATATTTGGTATAATTTGACTTCGTTCTTGGGTGGATTTACTTTTTTCTTACAAGCCACAACTATTATACAAATTCAAGACAATCTATACATTTTCACTGCTTCCCTAATCATAGACTTTGACTGGTAGGAGCCTCATCTATGTTTTTTTTCCCGTGGAAAAAGTCGTAATTTTATTCATAAGGCAAAATTACATTTTGTAGATGCTAAAGAGCATATGCAAAAGAGCTATTCTGGTTTTCGTAGAAACCAAAAAAAATAATGAATGAAATAGTTATACTTTTCTCCCTTTCTTTTTTTCCACCTTCCACCAACCTCTAGTGTTGGGGGTAGCAGTTACAATGGATAGCTGATTTTCTGTTATAGTTGTGGGAGAGTCCTTGTCTGACTCAGATCCTTCTGATCCGTGAGTTCTCTTGTTACCAGTTGTTTACAAAGTTGGAGCAGCAACGGTATTACAATTCCAAAGTTCACTGAAAAGGCTAAAAAATCACCATAAATTCCTTTGATTCTCTAGACTTTGAAGCCAGTAATAAAATATAGCAGCTTTAAAGTGTTGGACAGTGTTTAAAAAATATGAGACAATGTTTAAACAATACACACTAAAAATGCGATGTCCACTGCCAGAAACAAAAGCAGTTTTCAAACTGCGCAGCCACTCAAACTGGAATATGGGACAGCGTTAAGTTGTGAACAACATCATACCAAACATTGACACCATAGAACAACATCATACCAATCGCATACCATAGAACAACATATATGTTACCAGCGCATACCATATATGTTAGACACACCATATACCATATACGTTATCATATACCATAGTGCGTTCAACCAACGTTAATGCCATTGATAATACAACGTTGATATCATTGTACATTGGTCAATACCATTCTGCATTCAAAACTCAAACGTTGTTTATGCCAAACGTTATGCCATAGCGTGCCACGGCGTACCATTATGCAAACCAAACGTTATTCAAATAGCACGCCACAACGTTTCAAATCTGCAACAAAAAAACTTGATAAGAGGCGACGACATTCTGCAGAGACGTAGACATAATCTGGCCTGTGTACATAGCCCCTGAGATTTTGTCGAGAAAAAAAAAATACGATGGCAAGATTGCGGATGTATGGTTGTATGGTGTAACACGTTATGTTAGTGGGAGCATATCCCTTTGAAGACCCGGACGATCCCTAGAATTTAAAAAAAAAAAAAAAAAAAAAAAAAAAAACTATTGGGCGAAACAGGCCAGACGTTCCCACAGTGGATTTCGGCTGAGAATGAAGCAAAGCGGAATTGGAATAGCCAAAGTCACAGATCTCGAGGCGGGGGGTAGGGCTTCCATCCAGAAGACATCAACAAGGACATCGAATGGAATGGTGTGACTAGAATAAGTCAGAACCGGCATTCAATTGAAATGTCAGAACATTCACAAAGAAAATTTTAACGTACAGCACTTTTTTTTTTTTCAAGGCAGTATGAGCAGCGCTTAGACAGGACAGCGCTTCAGAAGAGCAGGGCGCAGGTTTTATAAAAGGAATATGGTAGAGAGGATATGGCAGGATAGAGGAGTTACAGAGCATAAGAGCTAAAACAAGGAGTTGGCTCTGATACCATGTTAGGCCAGGAGTAACTCCAGTTTGGCAGAAAACTGATACAATTAATTTCATTAGATAGCTATTGTTATATACAAAGAATGTGACTGCTCAGTTCATCTTCTTGATGACTGTTCACATTCCAAATTCACCCAATCGCAGAGGATTCAGTGTCAACAGCTGCTATAATTCTTGGTATTTCTTCTGAGGAACAGTCTCTTCCTCAAGCTTCTCTATAGTTCGTTGAGCCTATGCCAGATCCTCTTGGAGTTTTGTTATATCAGGGTTATTGCCCATCAAAACATTTTTAGGTTGAAGATCTATCTGGGTACTCTTATTACAAGACTAAGTGCCTATAGTCTGCGTCTCTTTATCATGGAATGGAGTGCATGAAGTCTGTGTTGCTTGTTGTTCCTTATCATTTTGAATAAATATGGGCTCAGTTTGAGTCTTTGTGGCCCTTGTATCATGGAGTTCAGTTTGGATAGCCGCATCCACTATTTTCAGGGTTCTTCTTGAGATTTCCCCCCTTTCAGTGTCCTTATCTTTTGTCTGAGTTGTTTTACTAAATTTTGCAGCTTTTGTTGTTCCTTTCGCAACCTCTTAATTTCACTTTTCTTCTTCTTGGGAGGAACAACTGTTTCTATTCTTTTTGGGCTCAATTGCTCAGTTGGATTCTACTCTTCAAGGGTTGTGCCTTTGCCCTGGCTAGTTTCCATAACCTCTGTTTGGAGCATATTTTTAGTGTTTGCATTATCCTGACTAGGTTCCTCTGGAGAGGTAACCCTAGTTTGGTCTGCCACTTCCTGAGTGGCTTCTGCTCCTGCTTCTTCCTCATCATTTATTTCCTCTGATGTATTATTGTCACAGGTAGAGTGTTCTTGTGATTGCTCTGCCTCAGTTTTGAGGTTGAGCAGACTTTGGGGCTGAATATACTTACTCATATTGGACGAAATCTAGGCCAATTCGTCCTCCTATAATGGTTTTTGTGGTGGCCTTACGCTGGGGGTTAAGGGAAGTTCCACTTCCTCCCTCTCTTATTCACTAATGTGCTTAGTTTCTTCCTCCAATTCTGATTCTTAGTTATCTCTTCCTTCCAGCTATAAAATTTGCTCATTTTCAGAGCTATGTAATTCTAAGGGTTGGCTACTGCTACCCTAGAGGTTCTCAAACATTCCCCTGCTTGTTCTTAATCTGGAAGAGTGTCTACGTTTTTGAAGTCTGCTTGCTATGCTGGTGGTTCTTTTTCATTTTGGGGTAGGCATGGCTAGTCCCCTGTCTATAGAAAATACCAACTCTTCCCAACTGGTCTGTTGCTGAGAAAGGCTATAACTTACTATCAATAGAATTAAACAATGGTGGCTTACTACAGTATCTGTATGACGGAATTTCTTTATGCTCCGAGCAACATCATGCAGCAAAAAATTTAAATATGCAGACAAATTTACGGCACATTTTTGTTTTAGTACTGATAATAATTTTAGGTGGCGTGGTCTTACCACATCCTTTCTCCCGTCGCATGTAATGTAGCTCTGCACTATTCTAGCTATTTTTGTCCATGGTTCTCTGAGAAATGAAGGCTAGACTCCTTTTCCTTTAACGATCAGGTTCTGTCCCTCGTCCCGAAAGATGGCCATGGCATCTTGAAGTCCAAAATTTTTATGTGTCCAAATGGATCCAACTATTGGTAGTCCAGATACCTCTACAATTTTTTTATTTGTCATTGTTATTTGTCTTCCCCTCACTATGGAATGATCATCCTGCAAATTCTACAAAAATTCGATAGCCACAATTTCATGGGGCTATTGTAGTCGCGTAAAATATGCGATCCATCCTGCCCTCACCAAAATTTCTCATGCAGTATCAGAAACTGCTAGTACCTGTGGCTCACTATGTACTGATCAACCTCCCATTTCGTCTAAGTTCTGCACACTATTAATTTTACACATGAATACACAAAGATAAAAATGGAATAGCAAACTATGCATATCGGATAGTACCCCTTTTTTTTAACATCAATACCATTAAAACTTGTTATTAAGGGATCTGATGTAGTCTAGTACATCCAAATAGAATACTAACACATATACAAGAGTATTTTGGAAGCCACCCGCCCCCCCTGAAATATGATAGGTCATCCTCAATCGGTTAAATGGAGGAGCAATGTACTGGATGACAATCGTATAGTATATAAAGGGAAAGGTGTACATATTCATGACAAGATCACAAAAAGTATCGAGTTGCTGAAATCTAGGCTTATGTTGAAAATCGTGAATAGATATGGAGATGATATGGACTGATGCGAAAAAGGGAAAAGGACAGCTGACATAGGTAAAATGCTTATGCGGTCATTATTCCACTTAAACCGTTATGATTGACTTTTTAAACGAGATTTCATGCATAAAAGGTTCAAAATAAATTGGGAACATAATCTCTTTTGAAATAAAGATAAAGAAATAAGAAAAAGGTTTATAATTACTATTGATGTTGAAAAATATGACTCTAATACCATCAGCAAAGCTCTGTTGCCCACAGGTGTTTATAACCTTGAAAAAGTTGCTTTTCACCCTTTGGAACCATAATCCTTTATGTATGCCTAGGAAAGTGCTTTGTGATGTCAGAATAGAGGCCATTGTGCTAGCTTGGTAACCAGATGAATCACAATGCTATTCACCAGGAAGGAGTGAAAGCTGGGCAGGCTGGCTCATGATGAGACCTCCTGTTCCAAGGACTTTTATTTTTTTTATGTGCCCATTGGATCATATCCCTAGTGTGGTGGCCATAGTGGGAATGCCACTTCACTGCTCCCTTATGATCATGGTAAGCTGGCTCTTGATGAGACCCCCTATCCTCCATCTGACAAATCATATAATTATTAGTAATCATATACATATATTTTTCTTTTCTTTTCTTTTATATAGCACTTCCTATTTATATATAGAGGATGGTTCAACACTCCTTAAGAGTAGGGATGGTGGAAGAAGTTTGAACATCTCAATAGAAAAAATATGCCCTTATTCTTATTCAATAATAATAATCAAAGAGAATTATGAGAATTAGGGAAGAACCAACATGATAAAAATAATCAATCAATTTGAGTTTTAGTGAAGATAAGAATAGCAAAGTGATATAGATAGTTGTGTCCTTTCCTTTTTCTTATCAATACAAAGCAATCTCATTAAAGATGACAATTTTTCTTTGATTTGCTTATTTCAGTAACCTCTAGTTTTTGTGTCCTTGCATAAATTTGTATCTTTGCCTTGAAAGAATCATGAAGAGTGAAACATTATTCACAAAAAATCTATAAAAAAAATTGTTCTTTAAGAGAAACGGCGAAAAATGAACTCAAAAATGTTGTTCCTTAAATGGAACAGTTGTTGTTTCTTAAGAGGAACAACAAAAAGAACATCTACATGCAAAATTGCGGTTCCTTTAAGAGGAATGACAAAAAAAGAAAGAAAAAAAATTGCACACAAAAATATTGTTCCTTAAGAGGAACAGTTGTTCCTTAAGTGAAACAACAAGTAAAACAAGCACAAAATAAAGTGTTGATCCTTCAGTGAAACGGCCTAAAAACACTCCAAATCGAAACTGTTATTCCTTAGAAGGAACAGCAAAAAGTAAAAAAAAAACAGTGAAACTATTGTTCCTTTAAAATGAACGGCAATTGTTCCCTAAGAGGAACAGCGCAAATGTAATCGGGCGATATTGATGTTCCTTAATTGGAACGGCTAAAAAAAATACATGCGGGTTGTTGTTCATTAAGAGGAACAACAAATATAACAGCACACAAGGCTATTGTTCCTTAAGAGGAATAGCAGTTATTCCTTAAATGGAACAACAAAAATATAAACACACAGAGTTGTTGTTCCTTAAGAGGGATGGTTGTTCTTCCTTAAGCAGAACAGTAGTTGTTCCTTAAGAGGAACAGCAAAAATAGAGACACGCGAAGTGTTGTTCCTTAAGAGGAACGATTGTTGTTCCTTAAGAGGAACAGCGAAAACAAAAATATGCGGAAGTGTTGTTCCTTAAGAGGAACGGCTATTGTTCCTTAAGAGGAACAGCAGTTGTTCCTTAAGAGGAACAGCGAAAAAAAACACACAGAAGTGTTGTTCCTTAAGAGGTACGACTGCTATACCTTAAGAGGAACAACAACTGTTCCTATGTTCCTTAAGAGGAACAGCAAAAATAAAAACACGCGAAAGTGATGTTCCTTAAGGGAAACAGCAAAAATAGAAACACGCAAAATTGTTGTTCCTTAAGAGAAACGGCTATTGTTCCTTAAGAGGAACAACAAAAATAAAAATACGCATAAGTGTTGTTCCTTAAGAGGAACGATTGTTGTTCCTTAAGAGGAACAACAGTTGTTCCTTAAGAGGAATAGCAAAAATAAAAACACGCAAAAGTGTTATTCCTTAAGAGGAACAACAAAAATAGAAACACGCGAAAGTGTTGTTCCTTAAGAGGAACAAAAAAAATAGAAACACACGAAAGTGTTGTTCCTTAAGAGGAACAACAACTGTTCCTTAAGAGGAGCAGCAAAAATCGAAACACGTAGAAGTGTTATTCCTTAAGAGGAACGGCTGTTGTTCCTTAAGAGGAATGGCAGTTGTTCCTTAAGAGGAACAACAAAAATAAAAATACGCAGAAGTGTTGTTCCTTAATAGGAATGGTTGTTTTTCCTTAATAGGAATAGTAGTTGTTCCTTAAGAGGAACAACAAAAATAAAAATATGCAGAAGTGTTGTTCCTTCAAAGGAACAGTTGTTGTTCCTTAAGAGGAACGGTTTTAGTTCCTTAAGAGGAATAGCGAAAATAAAAACACGCAGAAGTATTGTTCCTTAAGAGGAACAGTTGGTGTTCCTTAAGAGGAACAACATTTGTTCCTTAAGATGAACAACACGAAAATTAAATAAAGAAACCTCTAATGTTCCTTAAATGGAACGATTGTTGTTCCTTAAGAGGAACAACAGCTATTCCTTAAATGGAACAACACTAAAATTTGTACAAAAAAATAGTTTATACAAGCAAAATTAAAGAGAAAAGTTTATATACAAAATTCAAAAACAAAGGAATTGTTCAGTGAATTAATGCTCAGGAGGGTTATCTTCCTCAACAAGAATCTGCATAGTGGAATTTTCCTGTAATTGTTGGTAAAAGGATTCTCGAGTAAGCGATATGTGGTAAAGTCGCACTTGATGACCATTCGCTTTAAAAGAGTGTCCAGATCCATCAATGGTAGTCAATGTAATGGTGCCATTGTCATGTACTTTCTATATCTCATAAGGTCCAAGCCATCGTGTCTGGAGTTTTTCAAGGAAATCCTGGAACCTAGAATCATATAGGAGTGCCCAATCTCCTTCATGGAAGATTTTCTTTTTAATAAGAACGCCATGCCATTTTTCTCTCTAATGTTGAATTAATGCAGTGCGTTGAAGAGCTGAGAGCCTGATTTAATCTAACTCATTGATTTGTTGTAATCTATTGGTATGGGCCTCATTTAAATTCAAACCCACCTCCTGTGTTGTTCTTAATGTTTGAATTTCGAATTCGACTGGAAAGATAGGTTCTTTTCCAAATACTAATTGATATGGTGAATACCCGGTGGTGTTTCTCCACGTTGTTCAGTATGCCCACAAGGCTTCCGACAATCCTGAAGCCCAGTCACGTCTATGTGATGCAGCTGTTTTTCTAAGTATTGCCTCAATCACCTTATTAGTGCTTTCTACTTAGCCATTTGCCTGTGGGTGGTATGGAGTTGTAATTTTGTGCAGAATGTGGTAATTTTTTAATGTTGCAGCGATTTTATTACCTACAAATTGCAGCCCTCCATCTGTAATTATATCCCTCGGGAGGCCATATAGCACAAATAATTGGAAAATGAAATGTATTGCTAAATCTTCTGTAGCTCTTGGCAGTGCCTCTACTTCAACCCATTTGGTAACATACTCTGTTGCAACCAGTATGTATGTTTTATGATTTGATGATGGGTTAATAGGACCAATAAAATCGAGCACGCTCAAATGGCTTGATTACTAACTACGGGGTCAGAGGCATTTCATTAGATTGTCCAGGGTGTCCTGCGCTCTGGCAACTATCACAGGCTTGAACAAATTTTTTAGCATCTTTAAAAATAATGGGCCAGTAATAGCCTGTTTGTAAAACTTTGTGACCGATTCTGCGGTCTGTAAAATGTCTGCCACACGGCCCATCGTGGCATGCTTTTAGAATGTCAAATATTTAATCTTCTCGGATGCATCTTCTAATGTGTATATCTACCCCTGTATGAAATAAGTAGCTCCCAATCCAAGAGAATCAGGTACTGCGTTGCACTATCTATTTTCGTTCATTAGGCGTTAGATGCTTGGGTAATTTGCCTACTGCTAAGTAATTTGCAACGTTAGCATACCATGGTGTTTTAACAGTAACAACAAACAAATGTTCATCCGGAAATTGATCTTCGACTGTTGTTGCATCCACTGGCTTTGGCATTCATGAGAGAAAATCAGCTACAGGATTCTCTTTTCCAGGTCGATCCTTAATTGTGATATCAAATTCCTACAAGAGAATCAACCATATTGTCACTCTTCCATTTGTAACAAGTTTATTTGCTAAATATTTTATGGCAGAGTGATCTGTATATAAAACTACATGATACCCAGTTATATAATCTCTAAATTTATTTACAGCATGTATTACAGCTAAATTAAATTAACTTGTTATTCAACAACAATTAAATTTCTTTTTAAGATATATAGATCAATACTCATTTATAGATTTTTTAGTATTTATTTTCTTATTTTATTTATATTTTAATGAATAACACTCTTTACTATTAAGTTCTCCAAGCATAATGCCCTCCACAAAATCCTGTGTGAAACTCATCAATGATTCCTTGAGTCTTCCTTGAGTCTAATTATGTTAAACATAATAGAAAAATATTAAGTGGGTCTTTCCTTTATAGATTTGCATTTATGATACTCACTGCTTTCAATTTGACAGTTTTACATTGAATTTTGAAGAATGATGCTGGACATTCAAAATGCACCAATTTGATAACAGAAAAAATAACTCACCCTAAAATAAAATACATGAAGAAAAGAAAGAAAGAATGAAGGGCATGAAGGCGGGACTCAATATGACCCCACAAGGACTTAAGAATTTATTTTTATGATATTTATAGTAAATGGATGTCAGAAAATTCTCAAAACACTAAAGAGTTAAAAGAATTTGCATAATACTAATTTTGTTAACCTTTTAATTCAACAAAACTATTATGATATATTTCATATTTAAGATAACATATTGTATAATTTCTTCTATTTTCCATATAAACTTAGACATGTAATATTTTCCTCAATCTCTAAGTAGCTTTCACCTTACATAAAAAACTAATATAATCTGAAAATAACTTTATCATATAATTTGTCAATTGGATTAGGTTGGGTGGTTTAGAGGAAAAATAGAATCCCCCCATTCTGATTCAATTCCAATGAATTATATGATAAATGTTTAAAACAAAATTATCATATAAATTATTTTATACATAAAATTAATAAATAAAATTAAAAAAATATATTGATAATAAAAATATATTTCAATATGAAATAAAAATGTATATAAGAATTTATTCACAAATACCTAGTTGTTCACTTAGCTTCTTATCACCCTGCAATCTTCAAAATGGTATCACCCAAGATAGAGATTGATTCTCAATATGGTTATTGTGAATAAAGTAATGGTACTCCATGGATCTTCCCAGATTATTTAAAAATGGATTGATTACTAAAAAATGTGTTATCATTCCCTAAAAAAAAATGAAATTTAGAAATTAGATTATTTTAATTACCTTTACATGCCATGACTTTCCCTTACATGCTAGAACTTGCCATGCAATAAAGATTATTGGTTTCTTTGAAGGGTCCATCTCCTAAAACTTACATGTGATAATTTTCCCTTACATGCTAGAACTTGCCATGCAATAAATATTGTCGGCTTCCTTGAAGGGTCCATCTCCCAAAACGATATTTCATGCTCAACACTGAAAACCATAAGGGTCCATCTCCCAAAACGATATTTCGTGCTCAACACTGAAAACCATCAAGAAATGTTCAGCATTCTATTCAATGATGTAGACCAGTACATAGTAGTAGTTGGGGGGATTGTTCTCAAAGGGAACACCTTAAGAGGTAAATATAATCTTATCGTGTGAGGGTAAAAATCTTATGAAAAATATTCAGGGATTTGAAAAACATTACTTAACTATTATATATTTGAAAAAGTAATTAAAATTCTCTCTATATGGTGAATTTCACATTAGTTAATGATTGTATATTTGAAAAATTAACTAAAATTATCTCTATATGGTCAATTTCATACATGATGATGATGATGATGATGGTTAACGTCCACTTGGTCTATCGGACCTAAAGAAACAAATTATTTATTTTGATTTAAGATTTTATTCCTATGCTCAAAAAGCTTGGAGAGAAGCCTCCCAAGCTCACTATAATTTTGACATTGTAAAAAGGCTAGGAAGGTCAGTGTTGTAACAAAGATTGTGAAACTGAGATCTAATGTGGTTGTACACGGGACACTCTAAGAGGAAGTGGTTTTAATCCTCGATGTTCATTTTCTCACATATATGGCAGATCCTTTCCATCCATGGCATTTAGGAACTGCCCAACGACTTGTTTCACTATGGAGCTCATGAGAATTTCTTCTAATCTTTGCTATATTAATTTTCTTCTTTGAGCTAGTTAAAATAGAGAGATACTTTTGATCTTCTAGGGTGGGGTTGATGACCTTATAATAACTTAATTTTCTTTTAGCCACTAAATCTTTCTCACACCACATTTTTTCTTTGAACTTAGAAGTAACAATATCTTTAATGTTATTACATGTGTAGATTGGAAAAATTATTTTGAAAATTGTTCACAAATTTGAATGAGATACAAATCATTATTCAATTTATCAACTTTCATCTAATTATCCATATAGATGGTAAAATGTCAAACATTATTTAATGATTGTATATTTGAAAACTTAATTAAAATTCTTTATATGATTAATTTTATAGTTTCTTCTAATATAAAATTTAGTGCGGGATTTTTTTATTTTTTCATGAATTTACATTTTATGGTAAATGATTTCATATCTTGTATACGTATATTATATTATATATATATAAAACTTAAATATTACAATTTTCAATTAATTAAATTTTAATAAATTTCTTATTCATATTTAAATGAATATATATTATACTTTTTTTTATAATATTATATACTTCTTTATAATATAATTGCAAAAATGAAAATATCAATTTAGGGAATTAAACTTTGATTCCAAACTGAAGGCACAGGGGGTTTCGATGGCGGGTCTAGGGTTTGAAGCAGGTAACAAGAATTTTGGACAATTTTCATGGCGGTGAAGCAACTTCGTGACATGTTTAGCATCGAGGTTTGCATAGAAGGAGTTTCTAACCTTTTTATTTAACATCTCCATTGTAACCACACCAGTTTTTGTGGCTAGCGGTTAGGAACTATTTTCCAGGGTTTTGTCATGGGTTTCTCTTAGTTTGGTTTCTGAAGGGTTTCAAGACTCAACAAGGCTTAGACTATTTGGCTTTTAGCGGTCACCAACTGGATTCAACGCTTTTCAGGGGGGCTCTTGACTTTTTCTTTTGGGAATAGTTTCTCAAGCAATGTTTTTTCATGCATGGATGATGAACTTCTAGACTACTCTTCTAAAACCATAGACCCATCGCAAATATGGGTGGAAGACAAACACTTGTTAAGAGGAAGGATTTCACCGAAACAAATCTCGCCACCAAACGCTCAAGTCGTCATGTTCTCCTCAGTTATGGTGGATATGGAGGTAACCCTACAAGGGTTATGGTTTACACAACTAGACACCATGGTGACTGAAGGCTTGATCAAGCTGGGAGAAGTATTGGAAGTGCTCTTTCTGAATATCCCTTCACCATCTGAACTGTTGTCCTAGAGACATGAACGGCAGGGTAATGAGAATGTTCTGGAATGCACAGGGGTGGTAGTGGGAGGTGTAGGTCGAATGGCAGCAGATAAACAATATGGTTTGAATTAGGCAGATAGCGCACCTGGGGTTTTTGTAAACGATTTCCCACCTCCGATTTTTGCCTCCACTGCTTGCACATCGGGGTGTTTCGATGGTATCACCAGGCAAGAACTGGGGCCTGAGGAAAAGAGACCCTCTGACTCTAATCAAATCGTCCATGTACAAAACTAGAATCAATAAATCAAATATATTTGAACGTAAACTATAGGATTAGAATGAAAATGGTTAAACCCTGAGGTAAGTAAAAATGTATCCATCTTCTCATACCGATCTCTAGGAGCATGTTTGATACCATATAAGGAACACCAAAGTATTCAAACAAGTAAATATCCATGCACAAACTAGGAGTCTGCTCCATGTAAATATCCATTCAAAAAGGAACACGTTACATCCATCTGGTAAACTTTCTAGCCTTGAGAGGCAACTAGATAATTCAAAGACATATTGAATCCATCTAGACAATAGGGTAAAATTTTTTGAAATAATCAATCCCTTTATCCTCTGAAAATCTTTTCGACACAAAATGTGCCTTATGTTTGTCAACAGAGCCATCTGCAACATATTTTGTTTTGTAGACCCACTTGCAATGGACAAACTTACATCCCTTGGGAATAGGAACAATATCCCAAGTATGATTCTTCATCAAAGAATAATACTCTTCTATCATGGCAACTTCCCACTTAGGTATTCAAACAACGCCATAAAACTATTGTAGATCTTCTGAAATAGCAAGATTCAAAATAGAGATTCCTTTTGACTATGATTGAATTGAGGAAAGATAATTGAAAACAATTTCGTTATAGTCATTTCTATTGTGAAAATGATGGGTGCCCAAATTACATGTTTTCAATGCTTATATGTAACCTTTTTTATATCATTCTTCCACTTTTCATCATCTCTGTGTGCACTTTTCATCCATTATTACCCCATTTTTGGTGTAGGTGATGAGCCCCAGTATTGCAACAACAATGTTGCAACTCCTAGGGCTACCACCTTAAGAGCCATTCTTCATCAAAATTTACATCACGTTTGGTCACTATCTTCTTGAGTCTTAGAATATACACTTTATATGCCTTATATGTTTCATTGTAGCCCACAAAAATTCCCATCTCTATTATGGGCTTCTTTCCTGTAAAATTCTCTTGTGGAGTGACTTTTGTTAAATCGTGAAAATAGGGTCAAATTCCACTTCTGAAAGCTCATTTGATGGGAATAATTATTGCATTGCATTCCTCTTTTCGAGAGGACAAGAATCGACCTAAATATCACTCAAATTAGACAAGGAGAAGTGTGTTTTTGAATTAAAACCCACTCATGTGCAAATTATCAAGGTCAACTTCAACATCACGTAAGCTCATGAAGCCCAATTGACATGTCTTTCCACCCTCATTAATTCATATAAATACAAGAGACCTTCATCCTCATTTGTCACTTCATCATCAAATGACATATCTTCTCTCTCTTCTTCCTATTGGTTTGTACAACTGAGATTTGGAAGGACTCCTCTCACACATGCAAAGGACAGAAGACACTTTTGATTAGGTTGAATTGCAAGTTTGTGTTTGGGCATTGACCAACGTTGACTTGGGCATATTTATCATATTTTGAGTTTGTTCTTGAGTTGATTAACTCTGTTCTAACAGGCCACAACTATTGGTATAATTCAAGGAAATCTATACATTTTGATTGTTGCCCTAATCGCAGACTTTGACCATAGGCTCGTCCTCTATGTTAACCAAGTTTTATTGCTCCTAATTGGACTATTTTGGGCTCAATTTTTTCAGCTAAGAAGGTCGCATAAATTGCTCCAGGATCGAGCTCCCTTGAAGACCATTTGATTGTTGTCCTATCTCTGGTTAGGGCACACTTTCAAAATAGTGATAGTTGTTGACTTGAGTAGATGTCAGGCAGATCAGATTTTACTACAGTTGACTCCATCTCTCTTGGATGGTTATTTGGAATATTGACATTATTTGGGTATTGGATGATGTACTCTTTCTCTGTTGAACATTTGAAGACAATCTAATAACAAGAAGATTTGCAAGGGTTTTCCCCATAGTGGGTTTTCCCTAGTCATATTCGAAACACATAATCCATGTATTTTTAGTCAAGGAACACTTTATACTTTTTGACTTAGCTCAAATATATGTAAGACATGTTTGAATAGATGTCTTCTCCATGAGTCTACAAAGTGATTTTTTGAATACTTTGAGGCATATGACAATGCAATTTTTTTTTAAATAAATCATGTTATATAATTTTTTCATTAGGAAAAAAATATGACCTTGGGAAGAAGGATATGTAGGTGGTTGATCCAATTTATGAGTTTGAGTTTGAACATGTAGTGGATATGAGAAAGTATAAGTTTGGACTATATCAAATGTCTAGATTTTAGTTAAGATAAAGTGAAGGGAGATTGGATGATGACTTACTTGATATATAACTTTTACAAGTGGATGTTGTATTATGCTAGTTTGAAAAAATCATAAAAAAATTGACCACTTGTAAATAAATATCCCATTACACAAGTGTGCATGGGATACAATTGATGAATGTCATATAAATTACCAATTTATAGCATGCCACGTATACAATATGACAGTGGGTGTAGATCTATGTACGTGTGTGTCAAACCATGAAAGAAATGATATCTATATGAAGCACATGAAGGGTCAAAAGGGGGATACTACATAGGGATCAAAACCACAAGAAACGTGATACACACTAGACTTTGGTTTCCCTCATCATTTTTTAGATGTAAAATATTACCTGAAGCGGTGTGATGTTTTCTACATAATAATAAATCCATTAAATCGTGATGAATTTCCCTCTATTCCTAATAGTTGCAATAAATTCTTCTATGAATGGGAAATTGATTGTTGGCCAATTGACCCTCGCACATGAAAAACTAGAGCTATATACATAATCATTGAATGGAGTATTTAAATATTACATGAAGTAGTGTGATGTTTGCTACAAAATAAGAAATCCATTAAATCGTGATGAAATTCCCTCTATTCCTAATTGTTGCAATAAACTCATTCTATTAATGGGAAATTGACTTTTGTCCAATTGACCCTCGCACATGAAAAACTAGAGCTATATACATAATCATTGAATGGAGTATTTAACAATTTGGGTTGAAGTCATAAAAATGAAATATTGCACTTCAAATATCTGTACACACTTCATTTTTAGAATAGTGTGACAAGATTTGAGTGTCCAAAGATGATTATGAGTGATCTACCCATTTTATAAAATATACCACTAGAGTGCTTGATACATAGTTCATGATACATAACTAGAGGAGTAATCCATACCACCCCAATCTAATGGGATGGTAAAAGGATTTAAAAATATTCTGGAGTATGGATTGATTAAAATTTATAAGGTGGGGAGGAATAGTTAAAAGAGAAAACCCCTACAATGTAATTTAACTATGTCTTTACATCCTTTTCTATGATAATTAAAAGTAATACAATATAATTTCCTTCCTTATTTGTCATTATTGAATTCAAGAAAAGTTTCATACGATTTCCAAAATATTAAGGGACATTGTGGGGTTCAAGGAGGCAATGAATTAGATGAACTAGATTAATTTTTAAATACATTAATTCTTTTTCGTGACTGCACAATGAACTTTAATTATTTTTCATGTTTCTTAATTAACTCAAATCCCTCTTGTATGTGCCCAACTTCCCTTTATTTCATAGGTCTAGTTTTCATAAATTTTCTTTCTGTTGGTTCCCCAATTCGGCTCCTATACCTTTACATTTTTGCATATGATTCCACCTAGACAATCTACACCTTTAATTATGGCTATTTAATGTTACATGGTAGTAACTTCAAATTATGGTGATCTTTACATATTGTTCTAGGAATTTTCATGTGATCCCTAGGCCTTATCTTGCTCTCGAGCCTTCTATGTGAATGCATTTTCCTAGGTCATTAGGGAAATGGATCCCTCCTTTATGTTTCCCTAAACCATATTATTTAAATACACTACATGGACATATCCCTAATGATGGGGTATGGGTGGTTAATGAAGATCCATGAATGATATCTTAATTAGTCATGGTAAAACATGTTCCCCCCCTCTGCCCAACCCCACAAGGTTCCCTAATATGCACAATCAATAATGGGATGTTAATCTCAATCCATAGATAATATCTCAACCACTGATCAAGATATCTGGGCGAGATCTCAATTATTCATGGAAAATTATGCACTTGTTCACTTGAGACACTTCTAATTGTTCTAGTGATTGTTGTCTATTGATATAGGTCAATAGATACAACACTACCCATTGAAAAACATTGTTTTCCTCCTACTCAACCACTTTTTAAAATCCTACAAGTTATCCTAGCCATCAAGTTAACTTGGTGGATGTATTCTTGTCCATTTGGAGGAAAAAAAATACCTTGATAAGGTACATACTCCTAAAATACCACAAACACTCTCCATCAGTGATCTCCCATTATCATATCTGTCAATTTATCTTCATGCCAAATAGGTGCTCATCGTTTAGTGTTGTCTCTTGTGACAAAATGTTCATGGGAATAAAAATATATCAGTGTATTCATGCATCTAGGTTTAAAATTAAGAATTCCTATTTCACCAATATATGTTCTATGACCTTCCAATAGTGATATAAATTCTCAATATGACCATACATAATAAGGAATAATGTCAGTCCCTTCTCAAAAGTATCCATATTTGGCACAATTTTGATCCAAATTTATGAATGGAACGAAATGATATACATAATTATAACCAAAATATAGATATACTATGAAACTTGACTTTAATTAATAAATGGAAAATGTTGAAATTATATACATGCAGAATGAAAGCAAAATAGCTTTAACAGTGGTATCTTATACTGAGAAGATATGTGATGGCTATGTGTCTTCACTGAACTGTGTTATAATGAGACTCAAATTCCTTTTTAGCATGAAGAATTAATGAGAAACCCTAATTATCCAAAAATCTAACCCTAAGAGATGAAGTGCCAAAGGCTTTTGGACCTCGATGGGGTAAGTTGGGATGCCAAATTCCCAAGGTCGTAACTTTGGCACCCTCACCTAACACTCTTAGGCAGTCAAGATTTCCATAACTAGGGATTTAAATTTGTAATCCTTAGATGACATATCTCCACAATACTAATAGAGAAATTCTCCTAAATAGGACTATAATTAATATAAACACATGCATAAGCATGATAATTAAGATGTAATGGAAAAGCATGGACTAAAATTAAAATTCATGGCAACCAAGAGTCCATAAAAATCTTTCAATATAAATTCACACATCATATAAAATAAATATATTTCCATAATTTAGAATCACATTAATTGCATATCTTCATATTAAATAATGATAGAACACTTTTAACAAAATAAAGTCCAAATAACAGGCTACATAAGAGAAATTGTCTCAATGGGTTAGCTCAATCAATTCAAAGGTACTATATCAAGGTGGAGTTACTCATGAGGTCTTTGGTTCTAGTCTAGATGAGGTTTGAGTCTAGGTGATTCTTGTTGGGTTACCAGTTGCCATTGTGGTTGAGAGTTGATCCATTGACATCTTAATATTCTAGGGAATAGGTGGGAATCCCATGAGGTTTTGCTTGGAAAAAACATTGATGGTCAATTTATTTGAGATAATTAGTATTTTATTAATGGTAATTTGGGGTTAATTAGTAGTAATTAGAGGTCTTTAAAGCACTAATAGTTCGCTCAAGTACTTGAACCATATGCCAAGGCATGTTGGCAACAAGGAGGTCATGTGCTACTTACTAAAATCTCATCAAGTATCTTACATTACTAATTGTTATTGTGGTTGGTGCTTGAGTTGACTCCACCTCAACATTCCATTAGAAAGAGTGGGATCCTTGAACATGGGTTCTGACCTTATTGACCAATATATTATCATGTTCATTTATAAATGGGGTTTCGAAATTGTAAAAAATAGAGTCAATATATTGCAGGTATTGGAGGCGGGAGGGTTGTGGGATAAAGGGATTTTATAGGTATTGCGGGGCATAAATGGGTGAAAATGTGAAGTTGGGTTACACTTTTTGCCCTTTTTTAAGAAAAGAAATATCATTTTTAGAAGTTCTTCAACTTTCGGCAAGCCAAATAATTTTTTGTTTTAGAATTTCATTTTTCAATAAAAAGAAAACTTGTTAGAAATTTTTTTAGCTTTCTGTTACTTTTTTTTTTTTTTAATTCACATTTGATATGTCAACTTAGCAATTGTTTGACTGTGTGTTCCTTAAAAATGAAGGGATTAATAACACGTCATGTTTTTTAACACTAGTGTATTCTTTGTTAACTTGGTGTTTTTGAAAAAAAATGTGTTGCAACAAACTAGACAGACTCTACGTCGATATCGTTATATTTACGAAACCAACTGATGCACGTCAAAATTACTATAATTTTTTGATTTAAACTATTGTATCATTTTCTTCGCAAAGATGCATGAAAAGAACCCACTTAAGACTGTGGATGAAAAACAATCTCAACAATATAAATGGTCTCTAAACATTGTAGATCTGCAGCGACTGATAGAAACAAAACCTGCCAAAATCCTGATCTACGCCACAATCATAGTTAAACAACAAAAATAAGCAGTAATAACTCCAATTATCCAATGGAAACCAGATATACAAAGAATATATTTTATTATAACACTTGTGAAGGGAACAAATAAATGTTACCAATCCCCCTCTATGGGATGGGTTCTTGGCTATCCTCAAATGTCTTCAGCTTTTTGATAGAGTCTCTCTCCTCTATAATGCGTAAACCCAACAAATAAAATGTTTGAGCTCAATAGGAACTCAAATGGAAGAAAAATTGTGGTGGACAATGAAAATAATCAGAGTTACAGCAGTGAGTGCAACAATGAAAATAATCAAAAGTGAATAATGAATGGAACCCTTTTATTTATAACAAAATATCGAGTTATCCTCAAATAGTGAGCAATAATAAAATATTATTAACCCCATTCTTGGAATAACCACTTGGAAGCTTTTATTATATTTGGTTAGGAGGGAAAAAGTATTTAAACTTCTATTTAGAAATAATAAACAAATAAATGATTTATTTATCATCTCAAGAAATTGGTTAATGAACAATAAACAAATAATCTAAGGGATTTAGTCAAATTTGACAAGGAATATTAATTAATTAGTGATTAATTAAATATTCCTAGAAAAAAATAAGATAATTAATAATTTATTTGTTGATTTTTCATAATTTAGTCAAATATGACAAGGAATAATAATTGAACCATGGTTCAATTAATTATTCCTAGAAGAAAATCAAATAAATGGTGATTTATTTAATTATTCTTCATGGGTTTAATTATAAATTACTTAATCCTATCTGGCACCACAATTGGGAGGATTACACAAACGCATTGAGTGAATCCCACATCCGCATCAAGGAAGTCCCAGATGAGTTCATGTGGAGCAAGGCCGAATCTGGTTACTACTCCCCCAAGGAAGGTTACTAATGTCTGATTATAAACAAACAACCAGAAAACACTCAGAGATGGTGGAAGCTCATTTGGCAATTAAAGACTCCACCCCGGACCAGACTCTTTTTCTGGTGCATTCTTCGAAATAAGGTACCTATAGGGGACTCGCTTATGCATAGATCCATGTATGGTCCCACCTGGTGCATACTCTACAAACAGCGCTCCAAATTGACAGAACATCTTTTCCTTTTCTGCAATACCACAAAACAAATATGGAATGATGTGGCTAATGAAATCAGGTTCACGAGAACATAGGAAGGTGACAACATCCCAGGAGCATGGGATGCCTAGAACCAAGCACATACAGGAACTAACCTCATGTGTCTTCCTCTCATTATTTGCTGGGAAATATGGCTGGCCAGGAACAAATTGACCTTTGAAAATGGCCCAATCCACTGGCAATCCATTATTACCAAAATCATAGCATCATATCAACAATTGCCTGAATATACTCCACCTCGTTCTCGCAGACTAGCTTCCCCCAAACCCATAGACCACTCCTCACCATGGGCATTTTTCGATGGAGCTACTCAACAACACGGATATGGGGGGGCTTCATTCTATATCTTTCATATCAGCATTATTTCAAAGTCAAGATGGGCCTAGGCGTAGGAACGAACAACTTTGCAGA
Source organism: Pinus taeda (assembly GCA_000404065.3). Taxonomy (NCBI): domain Eukaryota; kingdom Viridiplantae; phylum Streptophyta; class Pinopsida; order Pinales; family Pinaceae; genus Pinus; species Pinus taeda. Next base: position 33,800 of record APFE031468574.1, on the reverse strand, counting down.
ACTCATAACTCTTTGTCATCTTATGCATTTTGCTTTAAATCATGAATGCAGAGACTTACAGATATATGGTGACTCAAATATTATCATAAATTGGATCCATCAGAATACTAGATGTCACGCTCACACACTCTTAAATATTCTGGACGAAGTAATGCATCTCAAATCTCAATTTAATTCCATTATTGTTTGCCATATCTACAGGGAGCATAACCACAGTGCCGACAGATTATCCAAGGAAGCCACACACCTGCCAAGAGGACGGTGGATAATCCAAGAACAGAGGGGTACCTCACAGTACCATTACTATCATAGGCCTTATATAGATCAAATCTACCATCAGGTGGATGGTCACTAAATTTTTGAAGAACTATCGAACATAAATGATGATGTAGATGATTTAGTTTTATTTATGATCAGCACCCTGCGAGATGTAATATGTTTATATAGAACACTATTTCAGTATCATCCTGCGTGATGATTTTTTTATTTTTGATATAGCATCATCCTCCGTGACAACTATTTGACCTTGACACAGCCATTTACAGGAATGGTTTATAGATATTATGGATATATTGGCTCAAAATGCATATGTTGAACAACATATACTACATGTAATTTTTCACCATATAATGAAAGATTACGATTTTTCCAATCGAAATAAATAAATAAATATATATAATATTAAAATAAAAAAATAAAAAATAAATAAAAATAAATATAAAAATAAATAAATAAAAATAAAAATAAATAAATAAAATAAAATAAAATTTAAAATTACTTAACAGAGGTTGGTTATTAAGTAATTTCTCACAGTGAAAGCAATTTTACTATGGTAAAATTGGGTTTACATGGTGTACTTCAATCCATCTAGTAAATTAGGATAGATGATCAATTTTTTGGTGATAATAGATTTCCCCCCAACATACGAGCGTTAGGAGAAAAACATATGACTGAAGTACATTGTAAAGACACAGTCACTAAACAACACAGTGCACACACACACACACACACAGAGACCAATAAACTAGAAGCGAAAGAGGATAGGGATAGAGGGGGTGAGATAAATGCAAGTCTCCTTTTATGTTGCAGTATCGGACCTCAATGAGGCGGGGGAGGTATACCCATGCCCACCAAAAAAAATTAGTACAAAAATAATGGTGCGCCCAAAAACATAAAATTGAGCAATGAAGTACATGTTGAATGGTACATGACATGCTGGCATGACTGAGCCAGAAAATAATACAATGTGTCCCATATACATAATGCACCTGGAGAAAACATGAGCCAAGACTGAATACAATAATATCTTAGTACATGAGATATAATGGCTCTTCCCTCAAAAACTAGGTGGGAGGGAGGGTAAAACAACTAAAGAAGCCTTGTTGAACAAGGAAGGTCTTTGCAAAACTGAATGGATAATCTGAAGGAGACAAGCATGCTATGAACATTGTGAGTGGTTCATTACTTGACAACTTTTATCACAAAAGCCTCGATAAGTTTAGTATGTCAATACTGTTTATCATATATGTACGTCAATGATGGTTAAAAACAATTATACCTTAAATGATTCAAATGAGAAGCTCGAATATTATGGTGGAAAAAAAGTGTGGTATGTGAGATTTCAAAGTGGGTAGAAGTGTTGGTGAACCATATTAGATAGATGTGACTTATATGTGAATTGTAGTTTGTGATTCTTGTATTGATCTTTGTGATGTTAGTTTTTGTAATATAAGCATTAAGGGGGAGATTTAGAATTAACTCTTACAATAGAGTGGTTCATTACTTGACAACTTTTATCACAAAAGCCTCGATAAGTTTAGTATGTCAATACTGTTTATCATATATGTACGTCAATGACGGTTAAAAACAATTATACCTTAAATGATTCAAATGAGAAGCTCGAAGATTATGGTGGAAAAAAAGTGTGGTGTGTGAGATTTCAAAGTGGGTAGAAGTGTTGGTGAAGACCATATTAGATAGATGTGACTTATATGTGAATTGTAATTTGTGATTCTCGAATTGATCTTTGTGATGTTAATTTTTGTAATATAAGCATTAAGGGGGGGATTTAGAATTAACTCTTACAATAGTATATTGACATATTAGGTTCGTTGGTTGTCGGAGTTTGTAGAGAGATTTTCTCAACAATAATCTCTTAGTTTGGAAGTTGTTGGATCTCATAAGCACTCTATATGTAGGATGTGTTTTGGTTTTGAAATATAACATACAAATTGTTTTATGTGCAATATGTGTACCATATATGCTTGTCAAGTTCTTATTTGTAATATAATTGAAAAAGTTGTGTAATTCATATAAATAGTTAACATTGTATTGTCACAATTTTCTTTTGTATATATGTTTCTATTGCATTCATAATTAATATAAATTATACAATTGTTTAGTTAAATTAACTATAACGATATTAAACCAAAAATTCAATTAATCAATAGGAATTTCACTTTTACAAATTATCGTCACATCCTTCACTTGATAGATTCAATGCTAATATGAATTTATAATTATTTATAATACAAATTCCTCACCATTAAATGTGAGATGTCTTCTTTCTAAGATCTTGTTTAAGTTAATTTTTTGTAAGATTGGTGGGACAACATCTTCATCATGTCCAATATATCACCTCAATCGGGGTGGAGAATTGAACTAATGACTTCATCATAAGGAATGTTGTTAGGCCCCTATACTACTAGTGTAACCCCTTATTGTTATTAGTACAACCCACTTATTATATTGATGTACCCATGTAGTGCCCATATTGTACTATGTGCCCCATAGAAACCCACTATTGTTTAATTGTGCCTTACATTATTATTGTTATGTCGGCTCTGATTATGTTATGACCCCTTAGACTCCTATATATAGATAGGAGGTCTTTTCATTTGTATCATCCAAGAATTGTTCATTTATGTAATGTAAAGGAGGTTTCCCCCTTGAAGAGATTGAAATAAGGCGTTGATCTATCTTTTATATCTTTTCTTGAGTTGGTTTCATAACATTTGGTATCAGAGCTTTGGATTCTAGGGTTTTGCTGCTCCAAACAGGTCATCGTGGCATTTTCGCTGTAACTTTTTATTCTGCGATGTTTCAGAAGCTAAAAAAAAAAAAACCATTTGAGAAGACCTCACGCTGAATCTCGAGTCCAAATTTCAGAGCTTTTTGAACTATATTTGCGGAGATATGATCTGAGGAAGTTGGTCTTTTTGCAGACTCCTGAATTACATTCCAAACAGGTGACCTGGGGAAAATAATCTTAACTTTCTCTCTGAGCATCAGACTGAAATTTTATAAAAAGGTACACAAAGAGGGCAGACTGTAGTTTCTTCTATATATTTTTCAGAGCAAAAGGTCAAAACAGTGACTCGTGGCACATCGTACAAGTTCACTCTAGTGAACTAGTCTATAATCATGTCACTGTGGGAGATTTGGCATAACTCTTCCTTGGATAATCCAATTTGGATCCGACTGGTGGCATTGGAAAGAGGACACAGAGGGCTACTATAAGTCATAATTTTAGAACTTAAGGATCCGAAAGTACAGAGTTACAGTTGTTTCAAGATCGAGCTCCTAAAATCAAGAAAAAGCAAGATGAGGAAGTTTGATGGCAAGGATCGTTAAATTGGATACTTCAGATGGAGCAATATTTTGATCTACATGGTGTACCACTGTTACAAAAGGTATGTATTGCATCTTCATATTTAGAACTGGATCAATTTTTATGGTATGAAGGGCTTTGTTCTCACAAACAACTTGTTACATGGTTAATTTTCACGGAGCAAATGATAGCACATTATGAGGATACAAAGAGAAACACCACAACAATTGGAAAGATTAAAAGGGCTTTGTGACATACTGGAAAGAAAAATTATGGAAACAGGGAAGCATACCCCTCACAACTATAAAGATGGAAGTGTTGTTTCTCCTAGCCTTCCACAACCTACAAGGGTTACACCACAACAATTGGAAGAAAAAAGAGAAAAATGGCTTTATTACAATTGTGATAACAAATGCACTAAAGGTCATAAGTGTGCTAAGAAGAAATGATTTTACAGAGTATGAAGGCAAGGAAGAAAAGGATCAAGAAACATCAAAAGAAGAGGATATACGCTAGGACCCCACCCCAGAGAAAGAAGAAATGATTTAGACCATATCTTGTAAAGGATTGGCAAGAATTACCACTCCTCAAAATCTCAAGATAGAAGGACATATCAAGAAGAAAAAGGTGCAAGAAGTGAAAGATCACATTGAGAAAGAAGAAAAGAATCCAACCATATCTTGTAATTCATTGGTC
>APFE031468571.1:17587-38230 GCA_000404065.3 Pinus taeda | reverse complement strand
TGTATATCTCTGAATAACCTGAATATGATTATTTCTTAACTTATATAGAAGCCATAAATGTGACCAATCCATAGCAAAGTACCCTTGTAGCTTGTTGGTCCAATCTCTGTTCAACTCCATATGCTTCTGGAATTTCCACAATTACTATGTTGATACATTCGTGTACTTTCTCATCGCATGATAAACAAATAATCACATCTCTGAGTTCACCAACTACATGGACAAGAATTTTGTCTAGATGAATTATTTGTGCATTTGTTTTGTCCCATTTCACGTTGTTTTTCTTGGCGATAGATAATGACATTACGTTCACCAATGCACTGGAATCAACCAAGAAATTGTGTACATTGAAATTGAAGATTGCATAAGTTAACAGAAAAGGAGGGCAGAGTGTATTTGCATCCAAGGTTAAAGCATTAAGTACACATTCGAGGGAACCAGAGGATGTACCAAATCCCTTGTTAGAAGAAGAATCATTACCTGCGGTGGACTGCCTAAGTGCACATAAAGGGATGTCCCGCTGGCTCATGATATTTTTTAGTTCAAACATTGATATGTTTGTACGAACCTTATTCATGTCACCAACTATGTTGTGATCTACAATGGGAAGGATTGTCAAAGTGTTAGGGGGCGTGACTTGGTTTGTGACTTTTTTAATGTTGGTCTTACTCTTAATACCAACATTCAGGGGATGTCCCCAACATGAAGTACCAATTAGACCTCACACCATTTTGTGTAGGAGTCCCATCTATTATAAAGGCCCGGTTTCTGAATCCTTAAATATTTTCCTTGGCTCTAACTGTCAACAAGAGATAAGGATGCAATGGTGCCTTCGAAAAGTAAGAGGGTGTTCATGGTGAGTGTTCAGGTATAAATGTGTCAAGGTTATTCTACTATGGAGAGAGGAGAAAAGTGAGACTCTAAGAGAGAGGTAGTAGTACCACCCAACAAGATACACACATGAACTCGAAGGATCCGTCTAACATCTAGCGGAATAGTCCATAGAGGATGTGACAGTCGTTACAACCAACAAATGAAGAAATGTCTATCTAATAGATTTCATAATAGTCCACAAGGATGGGACAACAATAATAACCACTAAAACACATTCTTAATAAGATAAGTAGTAAAAAAACTGAAATAGTTCAACCATATTAACACATGTGAAATCAAACTTGAAGTAGAAACATTCGTAGAATATTCTTACAAACAATTATAATCCATTTATGAAGAATGTGTTGGCCTTGAAGGCTTATGTTATTAAGTAAAATTTCCAAGACACATATTTACAATTGAGATCACTAGCTCCAGTAGTAGAGCATTGGATCCACTGCTTGCTCCCTAAAGAATTAGTTTATCTCTCTAATGCTTTGCGGGAAGAGCCAAGGTGAAAAGTCCTTTTCACATATAATAAGGGAGTATATATAAGAAAGGGGTGATGCTTCCCCTTCCTTGTGACTCTTTAACTACCCTCATGATTGTTTGACTTCCTATGACTTTTCAACTTTACATGACTCTTCGTATTCCACACATGTCCTTTGGACTTTCACTTTACAATACATTTCTGAAACATGTGTTACATTTTTGGCCACAAGGTGTGCGATGTGACTACTCATGACATGACATGACATGACACTACTGACATGGACTACATGATGACGTGGAAATGTCAAGCCATTTCTGTTATTGAGTGTTGAGTGTTTGCTTATTCTTTTCACCTCCATATGACTTGGTGACAAGGAATCTTCAGTGATTTTAAATCTTGAGTTGTGATCACAAATAGATGTCCCTTTTTCTTTTCTTAATTGATTGGCTTCTATGTTCATCTACAAGTGTGTATTTCGGCAATCTTCACTTCTTCATCTCCATCTTCATCATCTTTCCATGGTGTGATAGAGTACCTATATCTACAATTCACTCATGACGAGATGACATCAGTTCGAAAAAACCCTAGTCTAAGATAGTGCATTTTGGTCCATTAACTAAGCCAGGGCCAGGTGACAGAGTGACTACGCAATGCACAGTTCCAACAATCAGAGGTGATGCTTGAGCTTTGTGACTGCACAATGCACAACACATGCAGGATTAAAGGACAAGATTGTGCAATTTTGAGAGCCAATGGGATAGGATGAGGGGATGAGCTTGAGAGGACACTCTGCGATGTTATCGGAGGCACAACTGGTAGGGCTACCACACAATTGTGAAGTTCATAGGCTCAGGGGATGAGCTTGAGGCTTGTGATTGCGTAGTGCACAATGAAATCCAAGATGGGAAGAATGATTGCACAATTCTAGAGGCCAAGGTCGGAGCTTGAGCATAGGAACTGTGCAGTGCAACAGTCCTGGGAGACAGGAACTACGCATTTTGCAGTGTCATGAGAATATTGTTTCTTTGTCCATCTCCAAAGAAAGGAGCATTCCCCAAAAGAAGAAAAGTCAAGCTCATTCTTCTAGTAAGAAGAGAAATATCAACTTCTATGATCCAAATGATGGTGGTGAGGTCCGAAGTGGTCAATGAGTGACCAATGTGACTCATTTTTTATATATGACATCATATTATTACATATGATTGTATTTGGGATGGAGATATCCTTTGTATATTAGATTTATTTTCTATATAGGCCACCTATGATATCCCTTAGCTTAATGATTTGATTGTATTTAAATGTGCACATATTTATTTTTTTATTTAGTATGCTACAATGAAAGACAAATGAATATTTTAATTATCAATAGTTATTACTGATGATAGCTGGTTGTAAAGTTGTAATTATGTTTTATTTTGTGAATAAAGAAAACATGGGGATTTAATGTTTGAGTATATATGGTTGAAAGGGAAAAAGGTTGCAATTTAATTATGAAAAAGCTAGTATTATTATTATTATCCATCAATAAGTCCTAAGCATCTAATTTGGGTGATTATATTTAATTAAGAAATTATGATATTGGCCAATTAAATGTTTCCTAGAAGTCAAGAAATTATCGTCAAGGGTGGGAAGTAAAATCTCATTAAGGAGAGAATAACTACCTGCCACCTATTGATAAGGCGGAAGCAGTTATTAACCACCAAAAGAGTGGTATATGGATAATATCTATGTTTTTAGTTGCTTTTGTCTCATTATTTTTAGAGAAGACATGTTAGGTCCCTATACTACTACTGTAACCCCTTTTTGTTATTAATACAACCCCCTTATTATATTGTTGTGCCCATGTAGTCCCCATATTGTTATTATTGTGCCCCATAGAAGCCCACCATTGTTATTATTGTGCCCTTACATTATTATTCTTATGTCAACTCTGATTATATTATGACCCCTTATACTCCTATATAGAAAGGAGGTCTTGTCATTTGTATCATCCAAGAATTGTCATTTGTGTAATGTAAAGGAGGTTTCCCCCTCAAAGTGCCTGAATTCTAAGGCGTTGATCCATCTTTTCTTTCTTTTTGTGAGTTGGTTTCCTAACATTTGGTATCATAGCTTTGGATTTTAGGGTTTCGCTGGTCCAAACAAGCCATCGTGACATTTTCTCTATAACTCTTTTTCTGCAACGTTTCATAAGCGAAAAAAAACCATTTGAGATGAAGTCATGTTGAACCTTGAGTTTGAATTGTAGATCTTTTCTTGCTATACTTTCGGAGAATCTATGATCTGAAGAAGTTATGGTTTTTGCAAGCTCTATAATTTCATCTAAAATAGGTCATCGTGGAATTTTTGCTATACCATTTTCGCTATGAATTTTCAGAAGCTAAAAAGAAAACCCATTTGAGGAGAAATTGGTCTGAACCTTGGATCCAAATTTTAGATCTTGCCTCGCTATATTTTCAGATATATGATATGAGGAAGTTAGGGTTTTTGCAGACTCCCGAATTACATCTTAAACAGGTGACCTTGGGAAAAGCGTCATAACTTTCTCTCTGAGCATCAGATTGAAATTTTGTAAGAAGTTGTAGAAAGAGGATGGAGTGTGTTTTCTTTGGGTATAATTTTCAGAACCTAAGGTTAAAACAGTGACACGTGGTGCATCATACAAGTTCAATCTACTGAACTAGTCTATAATTAGGTCATCGTGGGAGATTGAGAATAAATCTTTCTTTGGGAATCTAATTGAGATCAGACTTGTGTAGTTAGAAACAAGACTCAGAGGGCTATTACAGGCCGAAATTTCAAAACTTAAAAAGCCAAAATTATAGAGTTACAGTCGTTTCAAGATCGAGCTCCTAAAATCAAGAAAAAGCTAGATGAGGAAGTTTGATGGCAAGGATCTTGTAAATTAGATACTACAGATGGAGAAATATTTTGATCTACATAGTGTACCACTGTTACAGAAGGTGCGTATTGCATTTAATTATTTAGAACCGAATCAATTTTTATGGTATAAAGGGCTTTGTTCTCATAAACCACTTATCATGTGGTCAATTTCCATGGAGGAAATGATAGCACATTATGAGGATACCAAGAGAAACACCTTCTTTAGCCAATTGACAAATCTCAAACAAAAGTATTCAATGGCAGAGCACATTGAGGACTTTCAAAAATTGAATATAAGGGAAAATGATATTCCAAAGAAGAAGAGGATTGATGTCTCCATAGGGACTTTAAAGGATAACCTTCAACATGAGGTTTATCTTTGGGAACTTGATTCATTGGAGACGGAATTCAGGTCAGCAAGAAAAGTGGAAAGAAAAATTATGGAAACAAGGAAGTCTACCCCTCATAACTACAAATATGGAAGTGTTGTTTCTCTTAGCTTTCCACAACCTACAAGGCTGACACCAAAATAATTGGAAGAAAAAAGAGCAAAAGGGCTTTGTTACAATTGTGATAAAAAATATGTTAAAGGTCATAAATGTGCTGAGAAGAAATTAGTTTACATTGATTGTGAAGAGGAGGAATAAAAGGATCAAGAAACATCAAAAGAAGAGGATATACACCAGGAACCAACCCCAGAGAAAGAAGAAATAAATCTGACCATATCTTGTAAATCATTGGCAAGAAACACCACTCTTCAAACTCTCAAGATAGAAGGACATATCAAGAAGAAAAAAGTTCAATAAGTGAAATATCACATTGAGAAAGAAGAAATGAATCCGACCATATCCTGTAATACATTGGCCAGAATTACCACTCCTCAAACTATCAAGATAGAAGGACATATCAAGAAGAAAAATGTTCAAGAGGTGAAATATCACATCAAGCATCAAGAAATGAATCTGACCATATCTTGTAATGCATTGGAAGAACTTACCACTCCTCAAACTCTCAAGATAGAAGGACATATCAAGAAGAAAAAGATTCAAACAATGAAATATCGCATCGAAAATCAACAACAAGTTCTCCAATTTTTAAAGGATAACGACACTTTGGTGTAGAATCGAATGGAATAACAAGTAGATCAACATCGCACTGAAAAAAGTTTTGATGTAGGCGATTAGGTATTTTTATGGCTACATCTCAAGCAAGCTATTTATGAGAAGGAAATGTTGGTGATACTACATGCACTTAAGAAATGGCGACCTTACCTAATGGGAAGACACTTCAAGATAAAAATGGATCATGGTAGTCTTAAATACTTTTTAGAACAAAGATTATCTTTAGAAGAACAAAAAAATGGGTCACAAATATGTTAGGTTATGACTTTGAAATCATCTACAGAAAAGGGAAGCAAAATGTTGTTGCAGATGCATTCTCAAGAAATGATGAGGATGTGCAAGCATTGTTTTGTTCTATTTCTAATATCCAACCAGATTGGATAAATAAAGCAAGGGATGAAAGGAAGAAGGATGAAGAAGTGTGGCCACTCATTAAAAAATTGCAGAATATCTCAGTTCAAACAATATTGTCAAAACTTGACAAGGAAGGAAAAATCATATTGGAGCCTAGAGCAGTCACAGAAACAAGAACCCGATAACTACGAAATTGATCAATTTCAGAGTATCTCATCAAGTGGAAGAACTTACCCGCTAAAGATTTCACATGGGAGGACAAAAATTTTATACAGAAGCATCAAGAACTACTCAAGTGTTGAGGACAACACTTTTTGAAGGAGAGGGGCATGTTAGGTCCCTATACTCCTAGTGTAACCCCTTATTATTATCAATACAACCCCCTTATTATATTGTTGTGCCCATGTAGTCCCCATATTATTATTATTGTGCCCCATAGAAGCCCACTATTGTCATTATTGTGCCCTTACATTATTATTGTTATGTCGGCTCTGATTATATTATGACCCCTTAGACTCCTATATATAGAAAAGAGGTATTGTCATTTGTATCATCCAAGAATTGTCATTTGTGTAATGTAAAGGAGGTTTCTCCCTCGAAGAGGCTGAATTCTAAGGCGTTGATCTATATTTTCTATCTTTTTGTGAGCTGGTTTCCTAACAATTGGAGAGACTAAAGAGAAGAAAGAATTAACATACAAAAGAAGAATTGCAGGCCTAGTTGCTTGGGGTACAAGCAGTTTGTTGAGTCAAGTTTGGGAAGAGCCAAGTATTTAGCTATCAATTTCCTAGATATTTGTTCAATTTGGTGTTTCTGCTTGTATTGTTTATTTATTTGTTCATAGAAGAAATTTGTTTAGTATTACTCTTTTTTCAAAACTACTTAACATTGTTATGTGTAATGAATAAAAGATATTGTAGAAAATTTTAATTTCCAAAAGTACACGGGAAAAGAAGAAGTTATGTTTATTTTTCTACAGTCTAGTCGTTAAAATAAATGGAAAAGTAGGAAAAAGAAATGTCTAGAATGTTATTATTGTAACTTATAAACATAAAATATTATAATTGTATACTAGTTATATGAAGTTTAGATTCCATGATAAAATAAGAGCGTACAATACAAGATTGGTTGGTGTTAAAGAATATATGATTAGAAAGAATAACTCTTTGTCATGCAAGAAAGTTATTCTCATTACAGATTATAAGAATGATATTAGCATTTATATATAATATATATGTGTTGGACAAACATGGAATATGAGTAGACATGAGTGATAAAATAGTGAAATTCATTTACTATTAACATAGATGTACATTTACAATACATTCTTGTGACTATTGGATTCATCTTCCAATGTCTCTTGGATTCCCTTTGATTACCCAACTTCCATACCTTAACCCTTAATGGATTAGGTGTTCAACATCCCTCCCACACCCCCCTAACCCGAAGGGGTATGTATGATTCCAAGAAGAGAGTTGTAATAAAAAATGTGAAAAATATGCATGGCAGCACTAGGTTGAATGTGCTCTTTGAAATGCTATCATAAGGGGGTTGTTTAAGGATGACCACCAACACTGGAATGCTTAGTGCAATTCTTCGAACTCTTCCACATCTGGAAAGAAGATGAAATCTTCTGTTAGAGGAAGTGTCCATAATGATTTGGAAAGGGAGACCTTCAACCTGGAAAAGGGAGGTCTACAACTTGCAGTGGTTTAAGGATGACCAACAACTCTAGAATTATTAATGCAATTCCAGGAACTCTTCCAGAATTGGCAAGAAGATGAAGTTTTCTGTTAGAGGAAGTGTCCCCAATTATTTAAAGAGGGATAAGCTCAACTTGAATAGGGAGGTCTCAACCCCAAATAGATGGTTTAAGGCTAACCACCAACCAAAGGCATGCTCAAGCACATCTCTATCTCTGGATACAACTTTGAATTTAATATGGCAAGTTGTGGCTCAGGCTCGCTTGATGTGGCTTTGAAGCTTGTATATGACCATCACTTCCCCCCTGTCATATACAAGGTGAGAAGATGGAGAAAAATCAACTACAATACTATTCAATACTCTAGAACAAGTTCTACAATATGACTGAAATATCTTCTTGGCAGTTGAAGCCCATTACCAAGAAGCGATTAATCCAAGATCATGAATCTTTGTTCTTGCACGAGGCTTTTTTTTCAAGCATATGTTTGAAGAATGAGTAGTTTTATTATTATGATCACATGGATGAAGATCAAAATGATGCTATTTCATATGGCCAACTTTGTCACAATGTTGGCATTTAACAATCTGTTGTAGTTGTTGTGGAAAAGGACCAGAATCTGGAACAACTAAAAGTGAGCTGTCATGAAGACATCCAACACTCCAAAACTAGATGGGCTTTGAGTAATCTGGAATATGAAAGGACACCTCCTTATCATATCCAAGACCTATTTTTTTCTTGTTGTTGACAAGCTCTTCCCAAGTTCTGATGATCTCCTTGGGAAGTGTAGAATGAATTTCCACACCTATATTCAAATTTTGTTTTAAAATGAGCAGTTGATCTGAATCAACATCAACATTATTGACTTGATGACTTGCTAGTTTCTGATAGGATCCTATTTCAAAGTGAAATAGGGGATTTTTCATAACAAAACCAATTTCGAAAGGATGTATTTTTTGTTGTAACTCATCTTGTTGAAGCTGAGAGTCCAATTGCAAAAATTCAATGTTTTCTTGTGGAATTGTAGACAAATTTTGATGTGAAAAAGAGTTTCCTTACTGAATTTTACCATCCATCAACAATGGAATAGATTAGGGTATTCAATAAATTTAATTCATCATCAATTTGATCCATTTCACAATAATGCTTCAACTAAAAATGCACTTTCTTAGAATGTAAAAGTTCAAGTGAACTTATGAACAAATATATTATACAATTCCAAATTGTTGCAACTTTAAAGAATATAAACAGTCCCTAATGCTTATGAAAGTTCTACACCAAGATCATTAACACTTGGGGTTCCAGGATTATTAATAGGAATAACAATCTCACTCTGAAATACTTACTAAACTTGTGGAAACTTAGATGAGCATCAATATTATACTACTTAGAGAAGCTTTCCAGAGTAGCAAATCTGAGAATTCATCCTGTGCGCAGTGTGGTTGTAGGTAGAAACCTGAAATCTATTGTTCCCTCAGACTTTCACAATACAATAAACAATTCTTAGATGCGAGCTTATAAAACCTTGAGATCCAAGCTTATGAAACTAGCTTGTCTTGACTAAAAATACTTGCAATGTATATAATAAGTAGGTTGGACAAACTCAATACATTTACTAAACTCTCAACACTTCATAAATGTAAAACCCTTTGTAGGAGAGGTTAGTTGGTACATCCACCATCATCTTTCGATAATATTCCTCCAACAACAACTATTAAAAAATTGATCGCTTTCTCGTCTCACCCTCAGAGCGCTTGGCTACACCCTTCCAGCCATCACAAAAGTCTTGACCGATACATTAAACACAAAAAATGGTTGAAGCCGATTTTAATGCTTTGTAGGAAAGTCCATTTATCTTGCTACCTTACTTTGTGTTGGAAATTTCTGGTGATTTCAAACAAAAATCTGAACAGAGAAAATACTCTGTTTTTCCTAGGAAACAAAAAATGTTTGCTGAAGAGCAGAGTTCACACATACACAAATAACACTTTGTATTTATTAATAAAACAAACTGCTATTACAAAACATCTTCCTTAACAGAGGGATTCACCACCAGTTCCATACAAAAAAAAATTACTCTGGCTCTCTAGAAAATTTTACATTGCTGTGTGTAAAATTTCTTTACATTCACTGCAAAAAAAATTCCTTACATATGTACGCTGCTGCATATTGCATTACCCTTTCAACAAAACCAGAACATTAAATGTTCGCTGCTTGCATCTGCACTGTTGTGCTTCCCCTTTTTTCTTTCTTGCGCTGCTGCGATTTTGCCCTCTTACACTTTTCTTCTTTGCACTGCTGTGCATTTCATAACACTTACAACACAACAAAGAAAACATTACATAACCTTTTGTTTGAATTTATGCCATGTAAAAAAAAACTTACATCCGTGAATTAACAAAATAATAAAATTAAAAGTTTTCACCTACATTCTACGACTACAATACATTTCATTAAATTCTTCAGCATGGCGACATATTAATTTTCGGATCGAAGGTACTTCAGCATTAATTAATTTACTGGTGGTCAAAAAATAATTTTACTTCACGTCAACTAATAAATTCTCCAAGGTGCAGGTATGTTCATCAACCGTTGGTGTCAATCGAACGGCTGATAGTAATCCCCCGGAGGTCCCTTTTAGCCGAACTTTACGTTCTGGGGAATGAGTGGTTTTGGCAAGGACAGGTGAGACACGCGTCAACAGGTGAGTGTGATCGAAGCCCCCTCGAAAAATACCACTCTGCGTGAAAGGTGGTGCGGGGAAAACCATGGTGGTTTTGGCGTCGCTGTACAACAGTTGCACGGTAGTTGAAATTATATTTCAACACTCCCCTTTAATTTCAACTGTTGGGTTATCAGTCATACCCAGACATTTCCTCAAAAATTCAAAACTTTTCTGCTTATTCATATCAGCTTTCTTTTCATCGTTCTCACTGCCGTGCTCAGGCACTCCAATCAATCCCGAGCCATAAAACTGTGCCTGGTTACTGTTCTGGTGAATAAAAGTATTGTCTTTGCACCTAGCTATATCCATTGGGGCATGATCTTGTGCTTTCTAGGAAAATCAGTGGGTCATTTGCTCTCAGTTCCTTAGATGTTCCTTCGGATGCCATAGCAGCTGCAAAAATATTCTGATAATCATGTAATCCTCTTTTTCTCTGCCTCAGACAAGATTTCAAAACTTTCCATCTCCAAGCTATCTTGCAACCCCTTCTTCTCTGCTCTTATGGCAGATTTAAGTCCATATCTCTCCCCTATAAGAAGATCTTCAAGGGACTTCAATCCCTTTCTCCCATTCATGGGAGAATAACTTCCAACGGTCATTCATGGTCCTTGTTTCTTTCTATGGCTTTGATCTCCCCATCCATAACTTCTATCCATTTCCTATCCTTAATAGCATCTTCAAAATGAATAGGGTCATCAACATGACAATATAAAGCAAACAAAGAATTCATACCTTCATCATAAATGTCACTTAAATTTCTGAACTTCTTACCTCTTTCATTTTGTGTACAAGTGCTTGAAGAAGCACTTGAATTTCCTCCTTGTGATGTGCTTGGAGAAGCACTTTCATTTCTCTTCAAGGGTGTTTCTTGCTGCCCTTGTGTTGGCGCTGCTGTTTGGGGATGTATTTCAGCCATCTCCTCATCATCTTCATCATGTGACAAAGAGCTTTTTACATTCACTGTTTTCTATATGCTTCCATCCTAGGCTTCCTCCTCAATGAACTGAACATCTCTGCTCACAAAACACTTCTTGGTGGATGGGTTATACAACTTGTAAGCTTTGGATTCCTCACTGTATCCAATGAAAATGCATTTCTCCCCTTTGCTGTCCAACTTCTTCCTTAGATGATCTGGAATGTGTGCATAAGTCACACATCCAAAAACTTTCATGTGGGTGACTCCTTGCTTTCTCCCACTCCATGCTTCTTCTGGCACTCTGTTCATGACTGCTTTTGTAGGACACCTATTCAAAATATACGTTGAACAGTGTACAAATTCAGCCCAATAATCATTTGGCAAATGCTTTGCCTTTAACATACTCCTTGCCATATCCATGATTGTCCTATTCTTCCTTTCAGCTACTCCATTTTGCAGCGGAGTGTACCTTGTGGTAAACTGTTTATGAATTCCATTTTCTCTACAAAAACGTAGAAATTCTTTGGAGATATACTCACCTCCTCTATTAGTTCCTAGAACTTTCATATGCAGCCCATTTTGATTTTCTACAAGTGCTTTGAAATTGCGAAATTTTTCAAACACTTCAATTTTGTTCTTCAAAAATTATACCCAAGTTTTTTTGGTAAAATCATCAATGAATGTTAGTAAATAGAGGCTGCCTACAAGTAATGGAGTTTGCATCGGTCCACATAAATCTGAGTGGACAATCTCTAAGGGTGCTTTTTCCCTTATGCTTTTCTCAGATGGAAAACTTTCTCTGTGTTGTTTCCCCAAGATACAACCTTCACAAATGTTGTCTGGTTTCTCTATCAATGGTAGTCTTCTTACCATTCCTTTTCTACTCAACAAGTTAAGACCTCCAAAGTTGAGATGTCCAAATCTCAAGTGCCACAACCAATTTTCATCTTTTGGTTCGCTTTGGAAAGCCTCTTGTGTAACCGCTGCTATTTCTACTCCATCTTTTAAATCAACTTTTATCCTGAGAGGGAACAACCTGTTCCTTGTCATCTTCACTTCAGCAATACATCGTTTGCTGGGTGCTCTATCCATGATGGTGCATATATCATTCTAAAAAAAAACATTGTACCCCTTTTTAACAAGTTGTCCAATACCTAAGAGGTTACATTTCATTCCAGGAATATAATAGACATTTGTTACGGTTTTCTTTTCACCTTTCTTTGTTAAGATATTTACCTCTCCTTTTCCCATAACAGAAACTTTACTATCAGTCTCAAGTGTGACTTGTGACTTCACACTCTGATCTAACTTAAAAAACAGGGATATGTTCCCTGTCATATGGTTACTTCAACCGAAGTCTAGAAACCATATATCATCACTCTTTGTTTCAGCCATATTACAAACTAACAACAAATTATCTTGGTTGATATTTTCTCTAGTGAAATTTGCACTAGATATATTATTCATATCATGCTGCTTCTCCCTACATTCATTTGCATACTGCCCATATTTTTTACAATAATAACATTGGACATTGGATTTTTCATACCTTTGTCCTTGAGCATGATGTTGTCCACTTTGTTGGCTGCTGCCTTGGCCTTGGTTCTGATTTGGATTGCTGCCTCTTCCTTGAGTGTTTGCTGGACTGTTTATTCCACCTCTGTTTTGGCTTCTACCTCTTCCTCTCTTGTTTCCTCTGCCTTGACCTCTTCCTCTTCCAAAGGACATCTGAGTTTTAAAGGCTTGCTCTAGAGATGAGTTTTCATTTCTACTCAATCTCTGTTCATGTGTGATCAGTGATGCATGTAGTTCATCAACTGAGAAATTTGTGAGATCCTTTGTCTCGTTTATGGTGGTGACAATCACATCAAACATTGAGGGTAGGACCCTCAATAGTTTTTCCACAATCCTCCTTTCTTCAAGAATCTCTCCATGAGACCTTATCTGTGTGACCAGACCAATCACATGTGTGAAGAATGAGTCAATATTATCTGACTCCTTCATGCAAATATTCTCAAAAGCTCTCCTCAGCTCTCCTCAGTTTTGCTGTCTTCACTTTCTCCATGCCTTGATAGGCTATCTTGAGAGTTTGCCATGCTCCTTTGGATGTCTTGGCTGCTGTTATCCTTGAAAACACACTTTCATGCACTGCTTGATATAAGAAGAGGAGGGATTTGGAGTCCTTCTTATAGCTCTTCAACTGTTCTTTCTCTGCCTGAGTTAAGTTATTAAACTCATTTTCATTTTCTGGTTCTTTAAAACCATCCTCAACAAATTCCCATAAATCTTGTGAGGCAAACAGGGCTCTCATGGTTATTGCCCAATAGTCATAGTTTTTCCCATTAAATTGTGGGAGCTGGGTATTACAAATACCCATGCTAGTGCTGGTGCTGGAGCCAACCATTCTTGCTCTCTAAACTATGCTTCAAAATGCTTGACTGTGTACTTAAAAAATCACTGACTGTCTTCAACAGCAACACAAAAAAAACTTGAGAAATACCTTTGAATCTTTCTTGACTGAGTCTTCACTCTGCTAGAGAAGCTGCTGTAGCAAGAAATCCTTCCTTCAGCTTCTTTGACACCTTCAAAGAGCCTGGACAAGCTCTGATACCATGTTGGGAATTTTTGGTAATTCCAAACAAAAGTTTGAATAGAGAAAATGCTTTGTTTTTTTGCCACGGGATCAAATCAAAAATTTGTTTGCTGGAGATGAAGAACAGAGTTTCACACACCAAAATAAACTTGTATTCATTAATCAAAATTGCCAGTTACAAATTTCTTCCTCCAACAGAAGGATTACACCAGTTCCAAAAAGAAATTTACTCTGTCTCTGCAACAGAGAGTAATACTCTGTTTTGAAAAGGATTAACACACTGCTGTGTAAAAAAAACTTCAATACATTTTACATCCGTGCTGCTGCGCATTCCATTTCACATATTCAACAACAAAAAATTCATCTCGCGCTGTTGCGCTTTTGCCCTCTTACACTTTTCTTCTTCACATTGTTGTGAGTTTCATTACACTTACAACACAACAAAAAAAACATTACATAACCTTTTGTTTGACTTTGTGCCGTGTAAAAAAAAACTTACATCCTTGAATTAACAAAATAATAAAATTAAAAGTTTTCACCTACATTCTACGACTACAATACATTTCATTAAATTCTTGAGCATGGGACATATTAATTTTTAATAAAACAAACTGCTATTACAAAACATCTTCCTTCTTAAGAGAGGGATTCACCACCAGTGCCATACAAAAAAATTACTCTGGCTCTCCAGGAAATTTTACACTGTTGTGTGTAAAATTTCTTTACATTAACTGAAAAAAGAATTCCTTGCATATGCACGCTACTAGCTTATTGCATTACCCTTTCAACAAAACCAAAACATTATATTTTCGCTGCTTGCATCCGCACTGCTGTGCTCCCCTTATTTTCTTTTTCGCGCAGCTGCACCTCATTTACATTTCATTACATTACCTATGCAAATTGAACAACTAAAAAACTAAAACATAACAGAAAAAATATATTTTTGTTCCATATTGCCGTGAGTAATAAAAAAAATAAACTTAAAAGCTTTACCAACTTTTACCTATCACATTAAATTTATATTAATTACTTTTACAAAGAAACTAGCGGTCAAAACATAACTTTCACTTCACGCAAGTTCAAATGGTGCACATCTGTTGATTTAATCGGATGGCTATCTCAATTTCCCTGGAGGTCCCATCTTACCGAACTTTACCTGCCGAGGAATGGCTGGTTTTGAAACAGTGTTGTGGGCATCAGTTGGATGTGATCGGAGACCCTCGAAAAAAACCACTCTGCATAAAAGATGGTGCGGGGAAACCCATGGTGGTTTTGGCGTCGCTGTACAGCAGTGGCACGGCCGTTGAAATTATACTTCAACACTTTGCAATATCATTGATGATGTGTTGCTTGAAAATAGGTACCTCTCAAATCATAAATCCTTATGAACATGCAAATGCGTTGTCACCAAATTTAAGTGGTTTATTACTGGAAGCTCAAGTGATTGAGCATATCACAACTTCATATTCAATGTTGGAGGCTACCTTAGAATAATTCGATGATAATGGTGCATAGACAATGGGAAAGAGCTTACAGCCTTTAATTTAATGTTGCATACATAGTCAACGCTAAACGCAGAGAGGGTACCTTGAAGACTATTGTTTCAATTCTTCCAATAGTGAGAATGTTTATAATTTCATCGCTGGACATAGACGGAGGTGGACAACTTCACTATTAATGATTGAAGTTGAAGGATTGGAATCTTCTGCTGCTACAACTAGGGAACACACTAAAATTTTATAACATCCTACTTCTCTTCATCAAAATATTGAAGTGGAAAGAGTCCCATTTTTGGAATCAATATCTGCAACATCTCCACAATCACTGGTTCACGAAGTTGAAGAAATATTGCCACCCAGATTAGTTAGTTCTCTAATAAGAGAATAAGATGAATTTTAGAGATCCTTGCCATCTACTGTCAATATCAGAGCTGCCAGATCTCCGCCACTAGTACCAAGAACGAGTAGAACATCTTCACATATGATGGTCAACGGAGTTGAAGAAAAAACATCATCGTGATTGGAGACTCCTCCAGCCAGACACACGATAGCAATGGCAGGGAATTTCGATTTCTTGGGAATATAAAAGATCGCTCTTGAAATAATCAATTAGACAAGTAGAGTCTCACCGTAATGGCAGATCTAACAGGATTTGAAGACCTGTCTTTTGATATCATGTTAGACACACATGGAATGTAAGGAGACATGAATGATAAAATAGTGAATTTCATTTACTATTAACATAGATGTATATTTATAATACATTTTTGTGACTGTTTGGAGCCATCTTCTAATGTCTTTTGGATTATTTTTGATTGTCCAACTTCCACAACTTAACCCTTAGTGGATTAGGTGTCCAACAATATATATTATATAATATATATTATAATATATATTAATTAAGTAAATGAAAAATGAAAATTTCAATACAACAAAGGTATTATGCCACTAATAAGCTTCCAATATAGAAAATGACACAAAAACTGAACAAAAATACAAGAGCTCAATGAGTGTTGAAAAGTGAGTACAATATAGTCTTCCAAACAAATTCGCTCTCGCTAGAAAGATTAACTACATGTGTAAAAGGTGATTTGAAATTCAGATAGCATAGGTTACTTATTATGGAAATAAAAGTAAACAAAAAATTAAAATAACAAATATTGAAAGAGGAAAAAGTTTTACCTGTAGGATAAAAGATGCTAAATAAGACGAGGACTCGAATGTGTATTGTACAAGAATAAATCTTGTAAATATTTAACCATAAGGTTGAAGAGAACCAAAGTCCTTTCCATGAGAGTGGAGAATTTCATTCATACGTAAAACCCAAAAAATATCCCTTTACTTTGGGATACACTATAATATAAAGTTCGAAAAAGTAGGGTTTTAATTTACAAATGAAGAAAGCATATAACTAAGGTATAATTGAGAAGACTTAAAATATATATATATATATTCTTATTAAGATTTAAAAACTACAAAAATGTTAACAATATTCAAACAAAAATTGTACAAGGACCGACCTAGGGAGCAGACCCTAGAGTATGAAAAATAACAATAACTCTAAAAATTTTAAGTAACGGTCTCGAATTAGAAATAAGACTTAAAGTAGAAAAAGAAAATGAGTTGCAAAATTATAAAACCCTATTCTTGGAGATGTTAAGTAACGGTCTTGAATTAGAAATAAGACTTAAAGTATAAAAAGGAAATGAGTTGCAAAACTATAAACCCTACTCTTGGAGAGGTGGCTTATATAGCCATTCAAAAATATTCGAGAGTCGTTAACCAACAAACAAAAAACTTCGAATGAATTTTGAGTTGGTGATTATGCTGCCATGAAAAAAACCCAAACTGAATTTTGGGTGTTAAAAAATAGACCACAGGTTAAACTGTTACCTGGAAAAGCTGAAAACGCCGAATGCAGGTGTGAAACCTTTACGATCTTTATCAGAGTTACCTGGAAAAGCCGAAAACGCCGAATGCAGGTGTGAAACCTTTACCATCTTTACCAGAGAAAGAGTTGAAAAACTACACAATGTATCACATTAAGAAACCAGGCAAAGGAGATGGGATGGTATTCCTCCAAATACCTTAACTCCTGGAAAACCTCAAAGGACCTGCAAGTGACAAAACTAATAGTATGAAGGCATATTTATACAAAACAAAAATAATAGTATGAAGACATATTTATACAATACAAAACTGTGAGCATAAATTTAAACAAATTAATGCTTGACAGAGGATCGATAGAACTATTATGAAACAAGACTATGATCTTATTTACCTTGCCGACAAGAGAGAAAACGTGGAGTAATTCCAGGGTAAATCCTAATTGTGAAAACCTAGCGGCAGATGTTGAGATTTTCTGTTTTGAATAAAATAGGTAAAATCTCAGTAGATGTAGATGCCAACCATAGGAATTAGTTCCTAGATTAGCTCCAGTTTGTTGGGAGGGAGTAAATGCATCTTAAATTTGATGCGAGAGGATTTATAAGGCAGTTAGATTATCTTTGCTAGATAACAGGTATCCATACGGATTGTTTTATGGATGGTGAGAGTTTGTGAGGATTTAATTATGTAATCTCCTATTTGATTAATACGATTGCCGATGCGGACGTAGCCGAGATTGGTTGGGTGAACCACATTAAATTCCTCTGTGTTTATGTTGTGTTTATGTGTTTGATAATATTTAATTTCTTGTGCATCTGATCTCCAACCCGTGGTATAAGAGCAGTTGGAGGCGTGGCGCACCTGGAGCGCGTGCTGGAGGTGGAGCGCAAAGGCGTGGAGTGAACCTGCGTTGCTGGTGCGTGGAGCCTATACAACAGCTGCGTGGAGTGCTAGCGTTTGTGCAGTCTACCGCTGTGTGCGTAGGTGCAGTCGGAGGCACGACCGGGGTAGTCAGTGTGGACGGGGCCGAGTGGTGACGACAGTCTTTTTCCCTTTGCTGCGTGGAACATACATTAACCTACTACGTGGAGCGTATGATCCTTTGCTGTGTGCCTGTGCGTGCTGGAGCGTATCTCCACCGTTCTGTGCGTGGAGCTGGCTGAGCCTGCGTGGAGCTGTATTGCAGTGAAGTGATGGGTGGAGTATTGCGTGCTGGAGGCAGCGTGCGTTTGGTTGCTGTTGCTGCGTGAGCGGGAAGGTGTTACCTGGTATTGCTGGCAGTGTGCGTGGATTGCTGGTGGGAGAAGGTGCGTATTGCTGGTAATGCATTGTGTTGGACAACTTTAATGCGTGAAATTTTTTTACCATGCCAAATACATAAACATTGCAATTCCAAATACTTACATTGCAATTCAGATACATAAATATTGCAATTCAGCGTGGAAAATCTCTTAATTTGAGCAATGTAACACCAGATATATAAAAAATTGCAATGCAGCGGTGATACGATTTGTGATATAATAATTTTGTGTTCGTACAAGTTCAATTTTTGACTGGTTTGCCACATCGGCACGTTTTTGGCGATGGTTTGCAAGTGTAGTGTTGTGGCTAAAGAGACGTGAAGGGCCAAAAATAAAAGTTGAATTGTCGAGCACTTGAGACTTTCGATTATGAGGAATGAAAATATTTGTTCAACTGTGCATCTCATGGGTTTTGAACATGTTTGTATTAAAACCCATGTTTGTATTAGGACAAGTCGTTTAACACCATCTTACTTTTGTGAAAGAAGGTGGAGGCTTTAAAGCTTTGTTGCTAGCGTTTAGTTTTAAACCACAGGGGCATATATGGGATTTGATCTGTGGATTGAGAGGAAAGTCAATAATGAAAATTGTTTCGAGCTTATTTTTTTTTATTGTCCAATTTGCACAGTAAACAAACAAACAAAAAGTTTTTTTTTTTTTTTTTAAAGCAAAGGCATATAAGGCATAGGCAGCTGGTATTTAAAAGTTGGGTTTTGGAGATTATTGTGTTTTTTGCTGATACAAGATGGCGAAAACTCAAAGTGACCGTTTTGAGATTGAGAAGTTTAATGGCAAAAATAATTTCGATATATGGAAGGTGAAGATGCATGATTTGCTTGTCCAACATGGCGTGGCAAAGGCGTTGTTGGGCAAATCCAAACAGCCTTACAACATCATAGATAATGAGTGGGCCGAGATGGATGAAAGAGCGATAAGTGTTATTCGACTGTGTCTAGCTGATGATGTCCTGTTTAATATCGTGTCGGAGACAACAGCTGTTGGTTTGTGGACGAAACTGGAGAAACTGTACATGACCAAATCTTTAACCAATAGGATTCCCCTTAAGCGACAGTTGTAGAGTTTGCGAATGAAGGAAGGTACATCGATTGCTTATCATTTAAATGCTTTTAATACTCTTTTTGTGCAATTACAAAGTATAGAAGTAAAAATTCCATCCGAGGTTAAAGCTATTACTTTATTGTGCTCGTTCCCCGAGTCATGGGATCATTTTGTTACTTCCATAAGTTTTAGTTCATCAGAAACTATTGAGTTTGATGATGTAGTTGCATCCTTATTATTGGAAAAAATAAAGAGGAGGTCGTATTCCGAAACCTTTACATCAGAAGCAGAGTGGTTCTCCTATGAAATTATGTCAATAAAATGATTGTATAAATGATCTTATACTGTTGATTGGACAAGGACTGAGGCTAACCATCGATAAGGTTGATAATTCAACGTACATTAATGTGGAGCTCTTTGGTAATATGTAAAAGGTTTAAGAGATACCAAACGTTGTATCAAACCGATACCCAAGCGGTGTATACATATCAAAAATTTTATGCATATAACATAATCGATATTAAGACGTAACAAGTTTTAATGTATATCAAATTATGATGTTTATATATATTCTATATGCACATAGAAATAAATAAAAATATATTTCAAGGCTATAATAATAAACCCGATAGTTAATGGTTTAGTCATTAAACATGAAAGAGTTAATAAACCCAAAACCGTTTTAATCAAGAGATAACGGTGATGTGTCTATACATTTAGTATAGATAATGTTGATGTTTGTATACATTTAGTATTTCCTATTCAAGGTGTAGCTCACTAGAACCAAGTGGTTAATGCTTTCATTATCAAAACAAGAGGTTGTATTTTGGTGCATAGAATTTTTTAGTTAAAAGGATTAGAATGTTACCATTAAGTGAAACCCATAACCTTTTTAATTGAGAGATAATGGTGATGTGTGTATATATTTAGTATTTCCTATTTAAGGTATAGTTCACTAGAACCAAGTGTTTAATGTTTTCATTATCAAAACAAGAGGTTGTATTTTGGTGCATAGAACCTTTTAGTTAAAAGGATTAGAATGTTACCAAGTGATTGTAAAATCTATTCTCTTGAGTTATATAGTTTTCACAATGTGACAAGATGTTTATTCATCAACAAAGAAAAAACAACGTTATAATGCTACCAAAAAACTCTCTAATAATTCAAGAAGGTGGTATTAAAAAAATTAGGAGAAGACGGTATAATTTTCATTAGAAAATGGTAATGTTATATATAT
>APFE031468571.1:0-14723 GCA_000404065.3 Pinus taeda | reverse complement strand
CAAACTGAACACAACTCCATCAACTCCACAATCAACTCCACCAAACTCAACTGATTGAGTTCTAACTGAAGTCATGCATGCAACAACTCAACTGACCCACAAAGAAAATGTATTTCCTTCTGACAACTGCATGTGCCACATCTGTAGCTCAAACGGAAATGCTCCAAGAGAATAAGATAAAGTTTATAGTCTAAATATTATTATGAGCTAATAATCTTTGATTGTTCTATATTTAGACTTGACAGTGTCACCGCTGTTGTCTAAAAATAGAAGTCCATCTATTTTTTCCAACTTGACCAATCATCCATAAACAACATCCTGCAACTCATAGACATGATCCATATGTCTAAAAATAGAATTTGCGCCATAATTTTCCTGCGGGCCCACTTAGTGAAGGCGACTCTTTTCACTAAGCTCCATCATCTTGTTGCAAACTCAACAGAGGCTCCCAAGGGCGAAGCCCAAGGAAGGTCATTTAGCCTTGGGGATTACTACCACCTCTTACCACTTCCATGAATAACCAGATGTGAGGGATGTTACCTTATGGGGGATCAGGGGGGATGAGGGAAGTGAACTAGCAAGGTTGGATGAACAAAGTGAACTCCTAACAACAAAGCTAAATTTGGTAGCCAAGTGGAGCTATGAAGATCCTTGGTAAAGGCTCACCAAGTAAGAGTTATGTCATGGAGACTCACTTATCTCTTTGATTACCAATTACTGGAAGGAAATCATTAAGGTATCATAAAGCCAACTAGATAAAATAAGTAAGACCGCACGATCCCTTTGAATGTAACAATGGTCAATAGTAATGTAACATCATTAGATTGATGTAACAATAATACACTGTTATATCAATGGTTGACCTTGGCCAAATTTAGTCAATCTTAGTCAACTCTCTTCAACATTGATCAACCTTGTCAACTATCTTCAACCATGGCCAACCTCATCATCCCTCTATAGCCATGGTCAACCATGGTTAATGAATCCACTCCATACACGTCAGTTCTCAACATTTTCTAGCCTTGGTCAACCATAATGTTCCCCTTAATCCTTGGTTTAATCATGCTCAACTAATGTCAACCATGGTAATTATTGGTAATCATGGTCAACTAAGGTCAACCCCATCATCTCACTTCAACCATTAATGTAATATCAACATTAGCATTAAGATTGATGTAATATCAACCATGGTAATAGCAGTAAGATTAAATTAGGCTAAGCCTAGGCCGGGGTCAACATGTTGATTGGTTGGAAGAATACCGATCCACCCATGATGAGATGCTTATCACTAGGATTTTGCAAGATTCAGTCGAGCCTGGATGCCCCTTGGGAAGTTTAATTCCCCCAAAGCACTAGCTTCCAATCCTAGCCCTTCCCCATGCCCTTGTGGGGATTAAACCCCACGCAAGGCAATTGGTCTACGCCTCATGGGTTTCAACCATGGTCAACAATGTTAAGCCATTATCAACCAATATAACATTAAGATTAAGATTAATGTAACATTAATCATTGTTAACCATAGTTGATAATGGCAAGTCAATATCAATGTAACTTTGTTAAATCAAGTAATAATAATACAGTTAATGGTTGACCATGTCAATCCTTAGTCAACCCTTTTCAACTATGGCTAATGAATTAACCCCAGATACATCCACGGGTAAACTAACACAACTACATTAATAAATGTGATTGATATTTTCCATATTTTATAAACCAATAAATTTATGAAAATAACTTTAATATATATCAACAACATTTACTGATACAATTATAATAATATATAAATAAAAATCTCCATCAACATGTTTTTATTTTAATGAGAGAATAGCCCCACCCCATCTTGGATGGGGTTTTGGTTTTGAGCAAACGGGGAATCATATAACCTCCCAATAGATATGATATTCCCAATGTTTTGGAAAGTGGAGGATGTGGACATTGTTACCTCTCAGGGCCTTTGTAGAAGTATCCCTCTTTATGTTGAGAAAGAATCCCCTAGCTTTGGTGATGACCCAGACTCCCTATTCTAAGGTATATAACTGCCTCCATCACAATGAGGGGTGTTTCCTCACCATACTTACAACAATAAATATTTATTAAACTTTTATTATGATACAATACCACTTGAATAATGTTTTGTAATTTTGAGGGTGAAATAATGTAGAAAGTAGTCCTTCAAAATTGAGGATTTTATGGGCATGCTTTTATGAGTTAGGGTAGACTTTTTAAAGGATTCTTACCCTTAAACTTCAAGACCCCTCTCTTAGACAACATTCTTAAGGAATTGATCTACCTTATCAAATGAGGTTGCTTTCTTTTTCCTCATTTTTATACGTGGAATAGTTATCTTATATGTTGAATACTTATTTGAGTTATACTTATCTGAGTTCCTATGATTTGGGAAACTCATTTTTTCCCTCTTTTCCCATTATATTGATGACTGTGCAAGAAATCACCAGAGATAATTATATCTAACAAAAAAACAAATTTAAAAACTCATTTTTTACCTCTTTACCATTATATTGATGACTCTGCGAGAGATAAGTAAATCTAACAAAAAACAGGTTTACAAAAAGCAAATTTCGCTTGTTTATCACTTTATGGTCTATGCAAGCAATAAGCAGCCTTGCTGGTTTCGTTTGTTTTATTACTTGACCATCTATAAGGTTGCCCCTTATGCTTTGGTCACACCAGATTCACTGCAAAAGGAGTACGAACGTTATGCTTTCCATCGCTCCAAACGAGCGTACCGAAAACATATCCTTTGGTGGCAACCTTGGTTGCTGTAAAAACTACGTCGAAAGATAGCTTCTTGGAAGTTTGAGAGAATTGGAGAATTTCTGGAGAGACCTTCACACTCAGACCCCGAGGTGCACGGATGGTAACCTTGTAAGTGGGTGCGAGATCAGGACTGATGTTTGTGACGCTTCTGCTTACAATTGTGCTCCCATTCACAACATTTAACTTGGAAATGGCTATACTTGGATAGTTCATGTTACTGATCAGATCCACCTTTGCACCGGACGGACACCTATAGGTTTTATTTGCAGCGATGAGCTTGATATTCTCAGAGTCTAGACCGTAATTACACAGAAAGTGGAAGTAATCATCGATTGATGTTTCATATACAAGTCCTGGTTGCAGAGCTCCGATTGGATTTACTATTCCCGCTCCAAAATCAAATGGCGTCCCAGCGATATCTGATGCATTAGTCAAAAAATTTCCCATATTGTTCCTCACAATAGCTGCCATTTACATTAGAGTGCGGATGTTAGAAAGAGAGGCAGTTGTGAAACGGGATTTTTTGTGACATATATATGCTGACATTAATATTGACTACAATCACTAGTTGAACTAATATTGACTACAATCACTAGTTGAACTAATTCAATACTTGACTTCAAGGATGGCCATAAGTACTTCTTCAAGGATGGCCATAAGTACTCGAAAAAAGTTGGTTTAAGGGATTATGCATTTCAAGAATTAAACCTGATCATAAGTACCTGTTGTCATCAGGGCTGATCTGATAACAGAGGGGCTCCAAGTAGGATTCATAGATTTTAAAATTGCAGCAGCTCCGTAACATGAGGAACTGCTACGGATGTTCCAGACATCATGTTAAATGCGGTGGACATCGTCTCTGAAAGAACTGTGTCTATAAACGTATTGGGAGGATCCCATGCAGCAATGATGTTCAGACCTGGTGCGCTGATGTCTGGCTGCAAATATCAATTGAAGGATTCAGGTTGTGATGATCTCTCATAATTAGCTTCTGAAAGTTAATTGGCCACTACTTACTTTGAGAATGTTCTGGGTCAGCGCTCCAGGACCTCTTGATGAAAATGATGCAACAACAGGAGCCGGCTTCTCATTTGCAACCACCGTTGATGGAGTAATTGTTGCAACAGGATTTCTACAATGACAAGGCTTGGAAGATTATAAACAGCCACACTGTAATTGGATGAGCCAAATGAATCGATATAAACATGTGCAAAGAGCAGGAATTGTAGGCGAACGCACCTGGTTGACTTTATGTAAGAAAATATCTCTGTTGCTGACGATCTACTTATTGCAGTCCCTGCAAAGGTACCGTACTCAAATGCTTCATATAGCTGTAAGTCGTCCACGACAACCATGCCTACGGCTCCAGTGTACTCCTCGATTTCTGCTATCATGTATCCCCTCGATGTAGCTGTCTCATTTGCAATACAGACTACAATCTTTCCTTTCGTTTTGTTTGCATCTAAGCACTCTAGAACACAATTGCTGCACAATATCTTGCTTTGAATTTCCCCTCTTCAAGAAAAATATAATTATAAAAATCCTACATTGTATACTTTAATTTACCTTGCCGCTACTGGGTCAAAGGGTCGGTCACAGGACTGGACAGGTATGCTTCCTCCGTACACAAACGGGTGCACGGCCGATTGGCTGACATTCGAAAATGTGATGCCCTTACCCTAAATGCACAGTACAAATTTTTACAGCCAAATCCCAAAATACTGGATCTACAAATCAGGAAAAATGTATATACATTTTACAACAGGTTTCTTTAATTTTACAACAGGTTTGTTTATAGAACTAATCCGCATCCGTTTGATCATCAGAATTGTTTTGCTAATTCGAGAGATTGACAAAACGGCATTTTATTGGTCAAAGGCTAACTAGCTTGTCATAGGGCATTAAATGCCCTGATACATGCATTCTGTATAACAATATAACACACTGCCTTGGTAGCTATATAAATTGAAAATAAAAACAGTGTGTTATATTGTTATACAACCTGAATGTACCAGGGCATTTACTGCCCTATGACAGACTGATTAGCTCTTGCCATTTTATTACCCCTTTAGTCGACTTCTTTAGTAACAGGCATGCTCTTGAATGGCAGAATCTATTAGTAAAGTTGTGAAGAAATGAAATTATTAATTGTTATGTAAAGTGAAAAAACATTATACTATTGCCTAACGCCTTGTTCTCACCTGAATAATCTTACCGTTGCCTAACACAACGTTTGACTGGAAATCCCGGTCGATTGAGGTCGCTCCAACTGTAATAATCCATGGTGCAGCATTAACCACTGTTTGGGAATCCGGTCCCTCGTTTCCTGCAGAGGATACAACCAGAATTCCTTTCTGAGTAGCATGAAATGCTCCTATGGCAATTGCATCGTTCATAAAATCGGCCTGATTACTGGACCGAACTCCAATTGAGATGGATACAATATCCACTCCATCTTTAACTGCATCGTCAAAGGCAGCTAAAATCTGCACACCAGGGCACCCATCGTCCAGCCCACAAACCCTATACATTGCAATTCTGGTAGTGGAACTGGCCGGTCCACCTCTGGCTGTTCCCTTAGCGAGGCCATTATAGTTTGCATTATCCACAAAGCTGCCAGCTGCAGTGGAAGCTGTGAACGTGCCATGGCCCTCATAATCTCTTGCAGTCCGTGTTTGTGGCAATATTGATTTCGGTTTAAGACTTGTCACCAAATCATCGTCCTCTCAACCTGAGTAATACCGTGCCCCAATTATTTTCCTGTTAAAATAATTACATTATTTTAGCTGTACTGAATCACACCAGAGTAGAAACAACGAACTTATTTCAGTTGCATAGGTCACCTGTTGCAGTTGGAGACATTGAAACCTTCTCCCTTAACACACTTTCCCTTCCAACGCGAAGGAACAGGGCCCATACCCGTATCACTGAAGGGGCCAAATGCCTTCCAGATAAAATTTTATTTTCTCACAAGTTAGATGAATTTGTTTAAAAAATAATTAAAAATCATTATAATAGATTTATTTAATTTCAAATCTACTCAGCTAAAAAAAATTCCACAGGATTTAATGTCTTAAATATCTTTTTACTTTAAAAAAAATTAATTTGATGTGTAAATGATTAATAAATGAAGAATCAATTTTTAAATTATTATTATAATTTAATTGTTTTTATTTTAGGTTATTATTTTTTAATTTAATGAAATAAAATCAAAATGCTATATTAATAATTATAATTAATTAATTTTTTAAATATTTTTAAATTTATGTAATTTGATTTGAGTTAAAACCTGGAACAGAATATTAAATTACATCTTTATCATACTAAGTAGAGAGAGTGTTTTTTTTAGGACAAACTAAACTATAAAGTGTTTCTTAGGACAAGCATATTACTCTTAACATATTTCAAAATTTCATTTCTTTAAATTTAATTAGATTGAGGATTTTAGACATTGTTTAAAATATGTTTCCAAATTTGGTTTTCTCAATTGAATGGGGAGACAAACAGGAGGGTGAAGAAAACAAAATTTAACCCTACACAGATTCCAACCCCAACCACAATTTTCTTTGCTGAATAGGGTAAAAAAAATTCAAAAAATCAGAATTGTAGAGTGTTTGATTCATTTTTATGGTGGAAATAGATTCAGCCACATCAAGAACCCTGAGCAGCCCAAATCCTAAAGTTTGACAGCCATAACTCAGATTTTCAAAAAATTATGACAGATTTTGTCATAGTCTTACCTAAATTTCCATTATTTTCCAACCTAATTTATAGTGTTTTTAAAATACACTTTTCAGAATTGATAAATATAAAATAAGACCATCAATGTCTTTATAATTTTTTTTTTTAATATAAATTTAAAATAAATAACATTTTAATTATTATACTAATTCTAAAATAGTCAAATTTCAAATATTTTCCCCTAATTCTACAATCAAAACTGAAGTTAACCAAATGGAGTTTCAAAAGACTAATATACCTGTATCTAGAAACCCTATTATGACATCAGCCCCAGAGGATTTCGGTTGTCTGTAAGAAGAGCCTGCCATGGCCAAGTCCTTTTCTAAGTAGTCCCATGAGTGTGTTGTATGAAGGTTTAACACTGGATCAGGGAACACTGATAATACTCCTGCTTTCCCTGCTAAATCGTAGGAATTTATATATCAGAATAGGTACTCATTAACAACAACACTGGTTAACGAGACGTACCAACTAATGCAGTCGCTTGTTCTTTGGATAATACTGCTGCGAATCCATTAAAGGCGTAAGTATAGCTACGCACCAGAGATTGCTCTGCGTGTCTCGGACTGCAAATGTTCAAATACCCCCCAACACACACATATATATAAGAACAATCAAATCAATTCTGAAATTTGAATATTTATTTAATAATTTGATACCTTTCGAGAACAGACGAAAGAAGCTCCAGATGACTGGTTACAGGCTGTTCTCTATTATTGCGGAGTGTTACAAGCTGTTCTCTATTATTGCGGAGTAAACCCCCCAGGTATACAATGTGCACCTGCATGTAAATCAGTAAAATTAGCGACATTAAAACTGAGTAATCTTGTAGCGAAATGAGAATTAATTTGAAGAAATTAAGAGTCCGTACCTTTCCATCGTCAGCAATGGTTAGGCCGAACAGCAGAGTGCAGAGAAAAAGCAATGCAAAACAAAGCTTGAACCCCATCACTAATATTTCTCACTACTATCTACTCAATCTGAAGGGTCCGTTGTAAGACTTTGGTGGAGGGCGGAGCTTTATTTAATGGAGGGAGAATGAGATCGAGCAGAGAGAGTGAGTGGTGTATGTAGTGGATCTGACGATCACTTACGATTTAGATTCGTGCAAATCCTTGCAGCGCCAATGTTGAATGAACGCGCTTATCGTGTTAAAAAAAAGTCGCAATTGCATAATAAACTTGAGAATGCGCGAAATGATGAGAATAAATTACACAAAAATTGCACGTTCATACTCGGGAACGCGTTTTTCACAGTGGAGTCCAGCTCTCCCAATGGGACAAATTCTCTGTTGCCTCCATTGATTTCTTTTGTGGGTTCTCAATCCTTTGTTCCTCAGCCGTTGGTTTATATTAACGCGCTTACCCTTTTTACCCATAGCTGTGTGCTGTGCCTCTTTCTCGATGTGACAATTTCCGTGCCGCTGGTTTAAATTTGTTCCCATGGCTGTGTTCTGTGCCAATTTTTCGGTGTAACAATTTCCATCTTCCAGCTGCCCTACCCTTTTTTTCTAAAGTTTCATCGCTGTGCGCTGTGCCTATTTTTGCTATCATCATTGTTGAAATATTAATTTCAAACTGCCGTGGTTACTGTTCCGAAAACAAGCTGTTTCCATCTGACAGCTTTTGCTGAGGTAGTGGTGCCGTGGTTACTGTTCCGAAAACAACCTGTTTCCATCTGACAGCTTTTGCTGAGGTAGTGGTTTTCAGGGGCTCCGTTACTGTACACCTTTCAACGCGTGTCCACAGTATTTTTTGCAAAACAGCTTTTCATCGGGGGCATATTGTTCGTTTGGTTTGGGCAAGCGATATGCGTTGGATTAAAAGGAAAGCGTTGGCCAAAGCGTGAAGTTTTGGTTTGAACGCCAGTAAAACATTAATGAAATTAATTGTGTTCGTAGAATATTGGTAAAGTTTTTAAATTTTAATGTTTTTTTATTTTTATGGCAGTATGGCAAGTGAAAACGTGGAGTAATATTTTTTGGTGGTTGTATATGTATTTATGTTTTTGTTCGTTATGTATGGTATATGCATTATAATGTAAGGGAAGCAGAGCGCATAAAAAAAGTGTTGTTCGTTGGACAAACGAAGGGGAATATGCAATATGCAGCAGCTTAAATATATCAAGTCTTTTTTGTTGAAAGGAATTTTTTTTTGTTGGTTGAAAATGAAATGTAATGCATTCCAGTGTATGTATTGAAGAATTTTTTTTACACCAGTAAATGTAAGAGATTTTTACACACAGCAGTGTAAAATCTCAGGAGGAGACAGAGTAATTTTTTTTGTTGAAATGTTCTTGGTGTAATCCCTCAGGCAGAAATTTTTTTTTGTTGGTTGAAAATGAAATGTAATGCATTCCAGCATATGTATTGAAGAATTTTTTTTACACCAGTAAATGTAAGAGATTTTTACACACAGCAGTGTAAAATCTCAGGAGGAGACAGAGTAATTTTTTTTGTTGAAATGTTCTTGGTGTAATCCGTCAGGCAGAGGAAGAATATTCTTGTAACATCAGTTTTATTTTAATGAATACAAAGCTTTTGTGGGTGTATGCAATACTCTGTTCTCATAAAACAATTGTAGCTTCGCTGTGTTAAGATCTTGTGGCAAAAACAGAGTATTACTCTCTGTTCAGTGATTTTGTTTTGGAATTTACCAGAAAATTCCCAACAATCATAATATCACTTACAATTTTTCCTACATCAAAATTATTTTTAAAAAATTAAAAAAAAAGTTATCATTTTATATAATAAAACCTCATGAAATTTAGGGATATATGTATTTCTTATTTATTAAAATTACAATTTAGTGATAGACATTGAAAATTAAATAAAATTACATTTTAGTGATGGACATTGAAAATTAGATGTTTTGGTTAAATACTCTTGTTATTCACAAAGAACAAACAATTCTAATTGAAATGAGCTTATCATTGCTTGGATTTATGAACATCACATACCAATTTTCCAGTACTCTATGTGCAAATTTTCTTCCTACCTACTTTGCTTGCTTTTATTTAGTGAGGGCTTCCATTTTCTTGCATTCATGACCTCCTTTGTTTAATTGGGATGCTCCCAAAAAGATGGTGGCCCACAAGCGGCAATGGGGCCATCAAAAACATGTGTATGGAGGAACACTCACACATTTTTAGAAATGTGCACATGTTTATGAGCATCCACTTTCAAGAAGGCACAAATTGCCAACTAGGACACTAACTAGGTTGTCAACTTACCATTCACACAAATTTTTTAACTAGAATACACATGTATTATAGGAACATGCACATGTTCTTAAGAATATGCACATTTCTTTGTGAATTTTTTTATTTATATACCAATAGCCCCATCTTTTACCATATTGGGACATCATGACATGTTTTTGGGAGATATTGAGAAAATTTGTTGATTACCAAACAACTTTGAGGACCAAATTAATATCATATCTACTATTTGGAGTCACATAAGTATTCTAATGTTTTTTTTTTTTTTTTTTTTTTTTTTTTTTTTTTTTTTTTAACTGGAAAAACACACCCAAATTAATACCCTAAACACAATCATTATATTGAATTGTAGGGAAATTGATTAATATGGAACCTACTTAGAACCTAAACCCCCATCACTAAACAAAAATTTAGAACATCTAAACCCAAAAGAACTAAGAGATCCAAATGATGAAATTGATGCATCCTTGGCTACATTGAAATCGTTGATCCAAGATCTCCAAAACACCAGAGAGCCTTCATGATAGTCTCTTGCAAGGCTATCAAGCTCAATTATACATCTCCAATGCCCAAAGCCAATTAACCAATGTTTTTAATTACAGGGGTAAAATGAATGAACATTATAGAAAATGTCTAAATAAATACCAAATCAGAGACCTCAACATTACTAAACAAGATTTGTTGTCATTGTTTATTGATCGAAGAGACAACTAACCTTTTACAGTCAACCAAAAATGCATTTGTATGGACTGGTGCACCTACCAACCATTTCTAGATAATCAGATGAATAAGTGGTTTATGGTATTTGACAAACCTTCCTATAATAATAGGGAATTACCTCTATATTTCTTAAGGAAGTTATTGGTGGAGTTTCAACTAGGACTCCATGTCAACTAATTTGTCGTGGGGGACTTCTAGGGGGTGGTTCATGGGTCTTCACAAGAGAGACAAAATCGTAGTTGGAACCAAGTGCTAGGTCCTTGTCCACCTAGATGAAGGCTTGACCTACTTCTCGACATCTTCCAGGTATGGATAGCATTGGTTGCACCTATTAGATAATAGCCACATTGACTCTGATGCCAGTGCAACATGGTAGCTTGGTACATCGTCGTGTGAGGAGCCACCAACAACTAATGTTGCGAGTGGTGTTGGACCATCAAAATCTATAGAAAATATTAACCAGCAAAGCCAACATGGAGTCTCACTTGTGTTGGAAATACTTAGAGGGGGGATGAATCAGTATTTCTTTTCAATTGTTATTTTTACAAGTTAGATCACTTATATTTAGAACACAAAATGAAAAATAATAGAATAAATACTTTTATTAATTTCTTCTTTACAATAGATCAGGTACAATATATGTGTAGGGCTCCAACCCTAGATGAAGACACCAATATTTTGTCTCCCAGACTCCAAACTGTATTATGCCAAGCACCAACTTTGACTTTCCAAAGCTCCAACCTTGTCAATTTGAGGCACCAACCTCTAGGGCTCCAACCCTATCTCTGGTACACGCTACGACCTAGTTTCTCTAGGGCTCCTATCCTCTAGGGCTCCAACCATATCTTCCAAGGCACCAACCTTGTCTCTATGAGGCTCCAACCTCTAGGGCTCCAACCCCATCTCTCGTATAGGCTCCACCTGGTCTTCTTTAGGACTGTGATCCTCTACAGTTCTAAACCACAAATTCAATTCGTTAAGATAAGTTTAATAGTTCTTCAAGGCTCCCAATATCTTCTGAAACCATCAACAATGCCCTTGATCTCCAAACCACTTAGCTCTTCAATGAAAACTTTGTCTTCTTAGAGGGTGTTTCCACAACTCTTCATGTTACCCAAACAAAACTTCTTCAAGGTCACCTCATGATGGCTTCAATGCATCATGGTCTTCAATGATCTCCATAAATCTTCAATATGCTACTTCACAAAGTTTTCCAACTCTGCCTTATTTTGTTCTCAAGAGAAGAATTCAACAAGCTCTATTTGTCCAATCCCAATAAATCAACACTTCGACCACAACAACTATGACAACTTCGACTACGACAACTTCAACCACAACAACTACGACAACTTCGACCACAACAACTATGCTAACTTCAATTGCAGCAGCTATGACAGCTTCAACCATTACAACTACGGAAACTTCGATCACAATAGCTTCAACCATGACAACTTCAACTACAATAGTTGTGACCATGACAACTACGACAACTTCGACCGCGACAATTAGTGCAGCTTCGACCATGGCAACTACAAAAACTTCAACCATGAAAACTACAACATCTTGTCTCCTCCTAGCTCGAACTTGCGGGAGACTATTTAACCCAAGAACAATTCCACAAACTTGTCTTCCTTACTTTTCTAGCTTGCGGTTGCTTCTCTATTTCTTGTCTTATCTCCACCAAAAAATTTTAGATTGAATGGACATATTTACGTTTATATTTATAGTGGTTTTTACATAATTTGAAGGGATGAGTCTCTTTGCCAAGGGTTATGATCCTACTCAAGTCGGCTTGGACAGTTTGACAATTTTTTACATATGTTGATTTCAAAAATTGATTTCTCTTCAATGGTAATGAATTAGGAGGTAAGAGAGTACTCATTGGAAATATGATGACTTCCTCTATACGCTGATATAGTATTTCCTTCAAGATATGACCTCTAATGATGGAAATTTAATTTTTCTTTCATCATATGCATATTTTTTCATAACAACCCTATTAAATAATTTCTTCTATGGAATTAGAGCATTAAGTGGATTAGAATCTTTTCACTATATTGACGTTCTAATGCAAGTGATCTTCATGCATTACAAGGGCTAGGGTTTCTTTGACATATTCATACATCTAGGGTTACTAGATTAGGGCTTCATCACATGGGAATTATGAGCATCATTCAACAAGGCTATGGTGCCTTTTCAATATGTCTTCATGGGCATCTTCAACAAGGTAACTTCTTTCTTAGGGCATCTCCAACAAAGCTTGGGAAATGCATATGAGGGAAATTTATTTCTTGCCATCATTAATGACTTGCATGGCTAGCTTCAACAATGAAAACATGATATCATAATGACATCATTGCTAGCGCTTCATTATGGAAAGTGAATCTAGAATTTCATTAATATACTGATGCACCTAGGGTCTAGTAAAGAAGTTAGGGTTTAAGTCTCCTAGGGTTTGCACAATATGTAGGAATTTACAGGGTAAGTTCCTCAGACAGAACACCAAAGGACACCGCTCACAAACAGATCACAGATCAAGATCAATACACCAGTATTTTGACGTGGTTAAAACCCTCAGAGAGGGAAACAGTCCACGGCCTGCGCCAACGTGGCTACTACAGGCAATTTATTAATAAATAATGAAAATTTACATAAGCTTCTCTCATGCACGGTTAACCTACAAATGACCCTCCATGCACTTTAAATAGAATTCATGGACCAATCGGGTGTCAAGCCACGGATCAAGTGTCAGTAATACCAAGGAGAGAATGAACCGTCGGATCACTACATATCGTGACCATCGGATTGTAAGTTACAAAGGTACATAGTAAAGAAACACACTTTACCTAACTCTATACTAGACCAAGTTATACTTAACTATTTCCTATGTGTCAGAATATCCTAACATCCCCCCTTAAGAACAACTTGGGATAGGATTGAAGGATTTACAAATATAACACAATAGGAGAAGGAAGGAGGCACTAGAGCCTATCCCCCCTTAGTGACAACTTCCTGAACTCCAACCATAAATCGAAGTTTAGTAAACTTCGCCTCTGTGAGAGCCTTTGTAAAGATGTCTGCAACTTGATCATCTGTTGAACAATATTGCACTTCAAGAACATGGTCATGAATGAGCTTTCTGATGAAGTGCATGTGCAGTTCAATGTGTTTGCTACGTTGATGTTGGACTGGATCTTTGCATTGTTGAATGACACTTTGATTATCACACCAAAGTGTAGTCAGATGTTGCTGCTGAAAGCCAAACTCTGATAGGATCTAACGAAGCCACAAGGCTTCCTTACTAGCTTCTACGACACCACGATACTCGGCTTCTGTTGAAGAAAGAGGAATGGCACCTTGTTTCTTGCACGCCCATGTAATAGGTCCTGAACCAAGAGTGAACACATAACTTGCAGTAGATTTCCGATCATCAGGGTCACCAGCCCAATCGGAATCAGTGAAACCAACCAATAGAGGAGATGCTTCAGCACTATAATGAATTCCAAACTGAACTATACCTCGAACATAATGAAGTATTCTTTTAGTTGCTTTCCAATGACTTTCACGTGGGTTTTGCATAAACTGAGCAACAAGGCCAATGGCAAAGAACAGGTCAGGACGAGTATGGGTTAGATACAAAAGTTTTCCTACAAGTTGACGGTATAAGGTAGCATCAACTTCAGGGGAAGTACAAGTGACTGAAAGTTTGACTCCAGAATCAAAGGGAGAAGGAGCTGGCTTACAGTCTTCCATGTGAAAATGGCGTAGAAGATCACAAGCATACTTGGATCGAGAAAGGGAAATACCTTCCTTGGATTGCAAGACTTGAAGACCAAGAAAATAATGCAAGTGTCCTAAGTCTCTCATTTCAAACTTCTTTTTAAGGATGGACTTCACATGTTTGATACGGTTGGGATCACTACCAGTAAGGATATGATCATCAACATAAAGAACAAGAATGATAAGAGACTTGCCCACTTTCTTGGTGTAGACAGTATTGTCAGAATGACACCTAGAAAAGCCAGATTCTAAAAGAAAGCTATCCATTTTGGCATACCAAGCCGAGGAGCTTGCTTGAGACCATAAAGGGATTTCTTAAGCTAACATACAAGACTGGAGTTTGTTTGTATAAAGCCAATAGGTTGTTTCATATAGATTTCTTCATGCAAGTCCCCATGCAAGAAGGTAGATTTAACATCCATCTGATGGACTTCCCATTTGAAAGAGGCAGCAAGGGAAAGAACAAGGTGGATAGAGTTCATTTT
>APFE031468566.1:0-13457 GCA_000404065.3 Pinus taeda | reverse complement strand
GCAAATAATGGTGTATATTTGGGATGCAAACTTGGGTGCAAAAAAAGAAAAAAAAAGATGTAAGAAAAGACATAAAACAAGATGCAAAATGGGGCCGAAAAAAGGTGAAACCAAGGATGCCTATTGGATGTAAAAAATGATGCCTAATCAGATGCGAATTTAGGGTCATATTAGCCCTGCCGTTATTTGTGTTTTTGGACGGAAGGTGTGGTAGAAAATGGTGCTAGTTTGGATGGTAAAAATGATGTAAAATAGACACCAAAAAAATGCAAAATTGGATGAAAAAGTGGGCGTAAATAATGGTGCAACATTGGACACATATGTAGACACAAAAAATGGTGCAAACATGGGCATAAAAATAGCTTAAAATTGGATGCAAAACTTGGTGCAAAAACAAATACAAAAGTAGATGTAAAAATGACTCTAAATTGAATGTACCATTAGACACAAAATAAGATGCGAAGGTGGACACAACACATGACTCAACATAAGATGCAAATATAAATGCAAATTTGGATGCTCAAAATGATTTAACATTGGATGCAAGAAATGGTTTTAAAAACGACGCAAAATTGGATGCAACAAATGACGCAAAATATGGTGCAAAATGAGATGGGAAAAATGGAGACAAATCAAACGTAAATGTAGACGTAAAAATGGTTCAAAAAAAGATGCAAAGTTGGGCACAAAAATGGATGCAAAATTTGGTGCTAAATCAAATTCAACATATGGTGCAAAAATAGAAGCAAAAACTAGTGTAAGACTAGATACAAAACCTGGTGTAAGACTAGATGCAAAAACTGACACAAAATGGATGCAGAAAAAGACGTTAAATTGGAAGCAAAATACAGTGTAAACTTGATGCAAATGATGGCGCAAAAATGGAAGCAAAGAATGACACCAAATAGGAAGCAAAAGACAATGAAAAATAGATGCAAAAAATGACACAAAACTACAAGCAAAACCTGTCATAAAATAAGATGCAAATCTTGGTTCAAAATTTGACGCAAAAAATGATGCATAGTTTGGTGC
Source organism: Pinus taeda (assembly GCA_000404065.3). Taxonomy (NCBI): domain Eukaryota; kingdom Viridiplantae; phylum Streptophyta; class Pinopsida; order Pinales; family Pinaceae; genus Pinus; species Pinus taeda. Next base: position 12,425 of record APFE031468566.1, on the reverse strand, counting down.
AAAAAATGATGCAAAATCTAGAGTGAAAAAGGATGCAAAATCAGACGCAAAAAAGGACGCTTTAAAAATTGTACAATAGAGCCATATTTAGCGCCAGGTTTCTCATCACAATTACAAAAAAAATGCACTAAAATCTGGCGCTAAATCTGGCGCAAATCGCTGGTTTTGTTGTAGTGTGTACCAGATGTTGTTGTCAGGGGCATCCTGACTCAGGATGGAATTGAGGGCAAAAGGGGCAAGTGGATTGCTACCATATTAGAGTATGATATTGAAATAAGACCTACAAAACTGATGAAAGGACAGGGATTGGCCAAACTCATGGCAGAAACAAATTGTCAAGCCCTGGAGATAAATGAACTGGATGACAAACAGGAGATGGCGACTCCACAAATCAGCCTAGCCTTTTTAGATTCACCTTGGTATGCTGATATAATTTATGTGTTACAAAACCTACAGGCTCCTCCAGGGTTATCCAGAACAAAAAATAGGTTTTTAAAGATGAAAGCTTTAAAGTTTTGTATTTTAGATAATGCTGTTTTTTGGAAAAATCATGAAAGAATCTTATTAAATTGTTTGTTAAAAAATGAAGCTGGCAAGGCTCTCCAAGAGTTTCATGCAGGAGATTGTGGTGGACACCTCTACTGGAAATCAACTGCAGATAAGATCTTAAGGGTTGGTTTCTACTGCCAACCTTGTTTGCTGATGTGAAGAAATTTGTCACTTCTTTCCATAAATGCCAAATTTTTGAGGGCAAGAGAAAACTATTACCTTTACCCCTAAAACCCATCTCTATTGAGAAACCATTCCAACAATGGGGTCTTGACTTCATTGGAGAAATCCATCCTCCTTCCTCTGGCCAGCATACATGGATTCTCACTTCCAGTGATTATTTTACCAAATGGATAGAGGCTATCCCCTCCAGACAGGCCAATGACACTGTAATCATAGGTTTCCTAGAAATCAATATATTGTCCAGATTTGGCTGCCCTACTAAAACCATAACTGATAATGCTACAACCTTTAAATCAAGAAAGATGATTACCTTTTGCAACAAGTACCACATTACCCTAGGCCATTCCACAGCTTATTATCCACACGGGAATGGTTTAGCTGAATCTTCCAACAAGAACCTCATTAATATCATTAAAAAACTGTTGGAAGAAAATAAAAAGACTTGACACAAGAAACTAATAAATGCACTATGAGCAGACAGGCTGACAACCAAAAAATCCCAGCACCAATCCCTATGAGTTAGTATATGGTATGGAGGCTATATTTCCTTCATCATTAGGAGTTCCTATTATGAAATTACTCCAAGAAGCTCAAGTGGAATCTAATGATATCCAAAGAAGAATAAATCAGACCATCAATTTACAACAGACTAGAGAGGAGGTGTACCAAAGATCTCAAATATGGCAGGAAAAGCTCAAGAAGATATTTGACAGAAGAACCAAAGAAAAATATTTCTACCTTGGGGATAAAGTGCTAAGATGGGATTCCAGAAGAAAAGATAAGGGGAAACATGGGAAGTTTGACTTCCTATGGAAATGACCATACACTATCCATGGCCTACAAAGAAACAATACATATTTTCTAAAAAACTTTGATGGCAGAGAAGCAGAAGAAGGGCCAGTTAACGGTCGAATGTTAAAACATTACTTTGATCCTAATTATTAGGATATGTCATGATGATTAACATGTAAATATTATATCCTTTGTAATGTTACAGTTTTGATTGGACAGTAACTTTTGGATTTTGTTAGCACCTAAATCTACCTTAGGCTGAATGAAGGCAAAATTCAGGGTAACCATAAACCACGCTCAGTCTAGTAACTAGTCCTACCAGAACAGCAGAGGGCTCTCTCCGTGTCACGCTCAATGAATAAATAAACGATATGGTCTGAGATGACTTACAGTGAATATTGATTTTAGGCTAGGTAAATAAATATAGAAACAAGAGGCAATTTTTTGATAAATGACTAAGTTTTTGGGATGTATGGGACCAACGAACAACATGAGCAGAGAATTTAACACAAAGGCACAGATTAATTCGTGAGGCAAGACAGGTGGAAAGTCTAGCAATTAAATTTGAAATAATGCGAAATGGAAAGATTGTTTAGGAGGGTGAAAAGGGCATAAATACATGAATCCTTTTCAATAAAAAAAAAAAAAAAACACAGAACGTGAAACTTTCCCATAGGCAGAGCAATAAACATGAATTCTACCTTATCTTACTTAGAAAATTTCACTGGAAATGAATATGAATGAACTGTGAAACATAACGAAATACATATGAAACAGAAAGAGAATACATTTGCTACACTCACACCACATGAATCTCATGAACCAGAGACACTGCCATTCATTAATTCTCTATCAAAATATACAATGAGGAACTGAGTTTCTCTCCCACAGTCTCCCAGAAATTACAACCAACCCTTTGCAAATGGTTTGAATACAATAAATAGACTATGCCATTGGGAAATGGAATGACCAAGAGTTGGGGAGTTTTTCAAATCATTACAAACTAGAAGTGGAAAGCCAACCATTAGTAACAGGTGCAGCATTACAAAAATGACAAATGGCTTGGGTGACTGCTTGCCTTCCTTTGCCACTTGGATAGAAGCCAACCTTTAGTGAAAATACTCTTTAAACTTTGCCTTAGGTGCCGAGAAAAAGGTAGTGTAAATGAGCGAGCCCACTTGGAGAAACTCGCGAATCGAAATGTCACGGAGCGGAAGTGATTTTGGCCTTTTGGTCCCTGTGCGTTGCGCCCAAATCTATATGCGTCGTGCCACTTTGGAGGTGATTTTGAGGTGCTTTCCGAAGTCCAGATTGTGCCCAAGTGTACTTGTTAGAAAGCCCTGCCTGTCTACTTTCCAACCCAAGTGGAATTTCTGAATTTGGTGCTCATGTTTCCCTCAAAAACTTCAATCTCCCAAGATTGCTCCTGTGTGTCAAAATAGGGGCAGAGAGGTCATTGTTTGAGTGTTTTTGACCTCCTGGGGACTCAAAACTTGCCCACAATTCTTGGCCATGCACCAGTATTCATGATTGTTCATGATGAATCCACAAATGCAAACCATTCCTGATTTGGAGCTCCCAATCCTAAGCGTCGCGCCAGTGGCGTGGCACATAGGGAGAAAAAACTTGTTTTGTGCCCAAAAATTTTCAAGTGAAAAAAAATGCCCCAAAAATGCTTCAAATTTCTTGGCCATGCACCAAAAGTCATGAATTTTCATGCTGAATCCAAAAATGCAAACCATTCTTGATTTGGAGCTCCCAATCATAAGCATTGCGCCAAAGCACGACGCACAGAGCCTGTGCATAACTCTTTTTACAGGAGACGTTTGGAGGCCTTCTCAGTGTCCCAATTGGGTGAAGGATAATGCGTTGGAAGGGTCTTTGAGTCTACTTTCCAACCCAATTGGAATTTTTCAATTTGGAGTTCATTTTCCCTATCAAAAATCAAATCACCCAAGACTGGTCAAAATGTGCCTAGTGAAGCTGCCTCAAGGCAGAGTGCTATTGCGGTCAACGTTTGAAGGTGTTCCTCAACTCCAAATTGATCTCATGATAGCTCATTGGAAATCTATTTGTGTCTAGGTATCATTTTACGCATCAAGCAAGTCATTTGGCTAACCAAGCTACGAGAAAACTTGATTTTTCCAAGGTCACTTTAGAGGTGCATCAATTCTCCCAAGGCAATTGTATTTTTGACATTTCTCTAAAAACATGACACTTGTGTAAACAGTGAAGGAGGTTTTTCTTCCTTGGCCTATTTTGGACAAAAACCTCTCTCAGGTTTCCAAAATTCATCTTTTCTTTCTTAGAAACATCATTTGAGTGAATTATTGAACCTTCCTCTGGACTGCAAGTATTATTGAAGCACTTTGAGAACAACAATTTGAAAACCCTAGACCTACTAACTCTTTGCTGACCAAGAGATTAGAATAGAACTATAAATGACCTTTAAAATGATTTGAAAAACTGACCTAAACTAGTAGGATAAGGCCTAAGGGGAAATGACTGAGAAGACCCTTCCGTCAGATTATGGCATGCCCCTAGCGGAATGTAGCTGAGTGAATGGAGCGAGACTCCTAAAAATAAAATGCAGAAAGATTTTTGATCTCTGACAGAGGACTGACAAGACCGACTCTAACATTGGCTCCAATAGGGATGGTAGCTTCAGCTCCTTGGAGGTGCCAAGAATTGCAAATCTTTGGGAGAGCAGACAGTGCCTTCGTCCATTGGGCTATAGAGTCAAAACACGGAAATTGACATTATGCAGACGAATTCTGACTGAGGACTCAAACTGAAAACCATAACAAAATCGGACATGACTAAACCCTAACTAGCAAACTGGAAAGATGCTCATATTTGAGCTTATTCAACAAACCTAACCTAATTACTCTTTCCACCACCCGGTCAAGTAAGATGGAACAACCAATGCAACCAAGTAAGCATGATGGCTGATATTTGATTTCTTCCCGAATGCTTTCTGATGCGCAGGAAAAGGGAAGAATCGAAAGGCAGCTCCCATGGAAACTTAGAATCAAGTTCACTACTGACAAACTTGCAAAGCATGAATTGGCTGGATGACTCCAAGAATACTGCAAAAGGATCTTCATAAGCATCGCCATTGATTTCCATTAACACAATACTGCTCTGGTCCAAGTAATATTCATAGCTGGATATTAAACTGTTCCTCATATCTGCAGTCTTTCTCTGATGATTGTAGCAAGCAGTCAAAAGGATCCTGAATTTCGTGAAGAACCAAACTCTGTTGTTGATTCCAAACAGAACCAAAGCCTCCTTTATCAATCTCCTCATATGATTGCAAACTTTGGTATGGGCTATGAAATGAACAATCAGTTAAACAAGACAATGAAGGCAACCCTTGAAACAAATGATTATCAACATTCTCTTTTATCGCATGGTTAACTGATGAAGAAGAATTTTTACAGCAAACAAAATCTAACACATGAGCAAAAGGATCATCAAAAACTTGAGGAGACTGTTGCGATATATCTATTGAAACTGTATGACATCCTATTCGCTGTTCATCCTTTTCTTTAGAGATATTACGAAGATTCTTCCTTATAAACTGAAATGCTTCGTAACACAAGGGTACAGAATCCTCTTGCGTCATTAAATCGTGTATTTCGGCTGCCTCACCTTCATTTGTAATCTGACCTTGAATTGTGTTTGATGGCTGCAAATCTCGTTCTGTATCCAAAATGATTTCATCAATCATTTCAGGGGAATATTTCTCATTAACGACCTACTCAAAAATTTCGCCATCTGTCTCATCCTCAACATTAAAACTGAGAGATTGTTGATTTCCTACAAGCTTTTCATTTGAAGATTTACTATGCAATTTACCCCGCACAAAATGAAATGATTCAAAATAGAGAGGTAAGGAATCTTCTTGTATCGTTTGATCATATATGCCAGCTTCTATGTCTTCATGTGCTACCTGACTATTAATGGCATTTGGGGGCTGGAACTCTGAATATAAGAAGTCTGGAACAAAGTTTTCATCACCCTCAAGAGGATCCAAATCAATATTTGTTGATCGCTAATGTATGATTGCATGGAAATTATCTCTGATGAACTGACATGAATCAAAGCAAAAAGGCAAAGATCCTTCACTTACTTCAAAATCTACTGCACTTTCCTCATCGTTTCCATAGCTAATATGCATCGGTTGATCACTATACTCGAGATGCTGTAAGCGAACTTCCTCATCCCACAAACTAGTTGCTGATTTGTCTGCAAGATTAGCTTCTGTTTGGAGAGCATAATCATCATCATCGTACTGATCAAACTGAGGAAAATTGTCAGTATAAAACACGTCGTCAAGCATACATGTCATATCAACAGGTCTTTCTTCTCCAAGATGATCTACAAAACAATCCTTATGACTACTGAGATAAGAAACAAAATGTTTTGGATCAGTCACTTGTTCATGAAAGTCATTTTCACCTTTTGCAGTCATTTTCCTCACCATCTCTTCTACTGCACTCACAGAAATGTCAAGCTTTTCCTCTGAAGGTGTAGTTTTCTTTGAATCCATGTTTTTCATCTCTTCTTCTTTCAACCTTGCCCTTCTGATTAGCAAATGAGCCTCTACATTTACTGCATTTTTTTGCATCTCTTCAAGTGTTGCGACATTCTTTTCTCTCAGCTGAAACTCCATTTCCGGATCAAAGGTACCTGGGTAGTGCAAGAGAGAAGATCCAGGAGGGGGTCTTATATCAACCGTCATTAAATAATAAACTTGATTAAATCTGGCTGAAAACTATTGTACTGTCTCCCCTGGCAGTGTTTTAAGCTGATTATACTCTTCTACGATAAGGAAAAGGTTTTGTCCGATCCTCCACCTGTCAGGAAAAACTTTGATGAATTGTTGTAAATCTGTGATGCTCGCATCGGGCAGGGCTTTGAACCAACTCTTGACTTTGCCTTGCAAAGAAAGAGAAAAAAGCCTTATACTGACATCTTCTTCATCAATTTCAAAAAGGTCTAGAAAAGTCTCAACATTCTGCACATGTTGCTCAGCATTGACATTCTTACATCACCCTCAAATCTTGGCAAGTATAGATCATAGTTTTTGGGGAAAGCATGAAGAACAGAAGGTAAAGCAAGAGGTTTATACCTATCTGAGATTATAACAACTGTAGGAATATGTACAAGAGCTATGGGATCAGTTTTGTTTTCTTTAGGCTCATCACTTTGCAGAGAATCATCATAAGATGTAGGAAAAGTAAGGGGGCTAGGATCAAAGGGAAACTTAGTATTTACGCTTTTTGAATGGGTCAATTGAATATTTTGATCACCTTTATCATACAGCAAGTTCTGAAAAACTTTTAGGACAGTTTCAAGAACAGCAAAGAAGTAATTCGCAAGAAAACAGAGTAGGTCCTGAATACCATTCCACTTTGGATACCCGAACTTTGTGTAAGATCCTTCCATTTTCGCAGAGAAAGAGTTAGTCCTCTAGTGGAGTCACCATGAAGCACCGATTGCTAGGCTCTTAAGTGAATGGAGTCGCCAGGTGAATGATTTCAGCCGTCTTCTGTTTGATCGTTGTCCACTGTCAACCACCAGATCTGAACTTGAGATATGTCCTGGGGCAAGACAATCTACAAGCAAACCATTTTGTCCCCAGTGGAGTCACCACTATGTTAGCACCTAAATCTACCTTAGGCTGAAGGAAGGCAAAATTCAGGGTAACCACAAACCACGTCAGTTTGGTAGCTAGCCTTACCAGAACAAGAGAGGGCTCTCTCCGTGTCACGCTCAGTGAATAAATAAATGATATGGTCTAAGATGACTTACAGTGAATATTGATTTTAGGCTAGGTAATTAAATATAGAAACAAGAGGCAATTTTTTTATAAATGACTGAGTTTCTGGGATGTATGGGACCAACGAACAACATGAGCAGAGAATTTAACACAAAGGCACAGATTACTTCGTGAGGCAAGATAGGCGGAAAGTCTGGAAATTAAATTTGAAATAATGCCAAATGGAAAGATTGTTTAGGAGGGTGAAAAGGGCATAAATACATGAATCCTTTTCAATAGAAGAAAAAAAACACAAAACGTGAAACTTTCCCACAGGCAGAGCAATAAACATGAATTCTACCTTATCTTACTTAGAAAATTTCACTGGAAATGAATATGAATGAACTGTGAAACATAACAAAATACATATGAAACAGAAAGAGAGTACATTTGCTACTCTCACACCACATGAATCTCATGAACCAGAGCCATTGCCTTTCATTAATTCTCTATCAAAATATACAATGAGGAACTGAGTTTCTCTCCCACAGTCTCCTAGAAATTACAACCAAACCATTGCAAATGGTTTGCATACAATAAATAGACTATGCCATTGGGAAATGGAACGACCAAGAGTTGGGGAGTTTTTCAAATCATTACAAACTAGAAGTGGAAAGCCAACCATTAGTAATAGGTGCAGCATTACAAAAATGACAAATGGCTTGGGTGACTACTCGCCTTCCTTTCCCACTTGGATAGAAGCCAAACTTTAGTGAAAATACTCTTTAAAATTTTCCTTAGGTGCCGAGAAAAAGGTAGTGTAAATTAGCGAGCCCACTTGGAGAAAGTCGCGAATCGAAATGTCACGGAGCGGAAGTGATTTTGGCCTTTTGGTCCCTGTGCGCCGCACCCAAATCTATATGCGTCGTGCCACTTTGGAGGAGATTTTGAGGTACTTTCCGAAGTCCAAATTATGCCCAAGTGTGCTTGTTAGAAATCCCTACCTTTCTACTTTCCAACCCAAGTGGAATTTCTGAATTTGGTGCTCATTTACCCCTCCAAAACTTCAATCTCCCAAGACTGCTTCCTGTGTGTCAAAATAGGGGCATAGAGGTCATTTTTTTGAGTGTTTTTTAACTCCTTGGGACTCAACACTTGCCTAAAATTCTTGGCCATGCAACAAAAATTATGATTTTTCATGCTGAATCCAAAAATGCAAACCATTCTTGATTTGGAGCTCCCAATCCTAAGCGTCACGCCAGTGGCGCGGCGCAGAGGGAGAAAAATCTTGTTCTGTGCCCAAAAATTTGTCAAGTGACCAAAAATGCCCCAAAAATGATCCAAATTTCTTGGCCATGCACCAGAAGTCATGATTTTTCATGCTGAACCCAAAAATGCAAACCATTCTTGATTTGGAGCTCCCAATCATAAGCGCCGCGCCAGAGCGTGGCGCATAGAGCCTGTGCGTAGCATGTTTTGCAGGAGACATTTGGAGGCCTTCCTGGTGTCCAAATTGGGTGTAGGATAGCGCGCTGGAAAGGTCTTGCTATCTAATTTCTAACCCAACTAGAATTTTTCAATTTGGAGTTCATTTTCCCTATCAAAAATCAAATATCCCAAGACTGGTCAAAATGTGCCCAGTGAAGCTGCCTCAAGGCAGAGTGCTGTTGCGGTCAACTTGTGAAGGTGTTCCTCAACTCCAAATTGAGCTCATGATAGTTCATTGGAAATATATTTGTGTCTAGTTACAATTTTTCTCATCAACCAAGTCATTTGGCTAACCAAGCTAGGAGAAAACTTGATTTTCCCAAGGTCACTTTAGAGGTGCATCAATTCTCCCAAGGCAATTGTATTTTTGACATTTCGCTAAAACCATGGCACCTGTGTAAAGTGAAGGAGGTTTTTCTTCCTTGGCCTATTGTGGACAAAAACCTCTCTCAGTGTTCCAAAATTCATCTTTTCTTGCTCAGAAACATCATTGAATGAATTATTGAACCTTCCTCTGGCCTGCAAGTATTATTGAAGCACTTTGAGAACAACAATTTGCAAACCCTAGACCTACTAACTCTTTGCTGACCAAGAGATTAGAACAGAACTATAAATGACCTTTAAAATGATTTGACAAACAGACCTAAACCAATAGGATAAGGCCTGAGGGGAAATGACTGACAAGACCCTTCCGTCAGATTATGGCATGCCCCTAGCGGAATGCAGCTGAGTGAATGGAGCGAGACTCCTAAAAATGAAATGCAGAAAGAGTTTTGATCTCTTACTGAGGACAGACAAGACCGACTCTAACAGATTTGAAGCCCGAAGAGAAGGCCCTAAGCTTCAGAAGTACCATTGTCATAAATATAATAAAACAGTAGGAAAAAGAAGATTGTAGAACATAGTCAATGTCATTTAGAGGCCATCTGATCTACTGTTCTTGACTTTCCACCAGAGAAAGCCATCCCCAAGTGGAGCCACTGTTATGCCCCTATACCAATAGGTGTCATATGTCATTATTGACTTGATGAGCTATGTAATATGTTCATACCTTTTCTTGCTGCAAAGGTTTTTCATATTTTCAAAAAATCAAAAAATTTAAAAAATGTAAAGAGGGTATACTCTAAAAAAAAATCAAAGGTTAAAAAGAATAAAAGATGGTCAAAAAATGAAAGAAAATGAACCCCAAACAAAAGATGGACCAGGAAAGTGTGCAAGTCTAAATGCCACTACTTTTTCACTTTGTGTAATAAACAATTGTCTGCAGCTTGTCACTTATGCCACAATTCATGAATAATCAAACTGTTTAAACTTGGGTAGTTCATATTTCAATTTCATGTTGTAGAAATAGAGAATAATGATCTGACCAAACAGTGTAATCTTGGTAGATAAGTAGATAGGTAGAGTAAATAAAAGGAGCTCAACAATTTAATCTGAGCCCTTGGATGTAATAAGTGCAGACTTAGATAGGCTTTGCCATGTAAAAGAAAATAAAAATTTGATAAGGGTTTGCCAATCTAAGTGCACCCTAATAAAGAAGAAAAAATGCTAGGTTAAAGGGTAGGTAGATGAAGTTGCAGAATTATATGTGATGAATGATGACTCTAAATGTGTTAATCTTTTACTTTCATCACAAGGCCAAGGCGTATAGTACATTGAAAATATCTCAAGCAAAGCAAAGTCAGAATAATTAACTTCCCTTCTCATTTTCCCTAATTTTCACTAATTTCCCCTAGTACTAAGCTATTTGCTAAATTGAAGGGGCTCAGAGTATTTTTCTGACTTTTGGAGAGACCGGAGCCTCGGTCCAATAATTTAAAAATCCTAAGTACTCAAAAATATTCATAAATCATTCATTCACCTTCATAAGTCTTTTCCTAAGTAAAACCCTATTTTACTTAGGAAAATTACAAATATTTCCATAAAAAACCCTTTCACTTGAAGCCTAAGTTAAATACACACGTCAAATGTTTTTACACTTAACGCTTTTCATTGCATTATCATATTAATTTTTAACTTATATTATATAATTCCCTTATAATGTTTACCCTCTTACGTATTATTTAAATATGAAAAACCCCGAATTGCTATATATCTCACCCCTGATTAATTATAATCATAAAGCATCCTTAATTGGGATTAATTAGTTAATCATTTACTAATTACAACCCTTAATCCCCCGCCGCATCAATATGGGATTAATTAAACCTTATGGTTAATTAATAACCTCCCCGACCTATCCTGCCACTCTCGCGGTATGATTAAATTAACCCTTAATTATATCGGGCTCGCCTTGTTAAAATCCCTCATATTGCGCCTTCCGAAAACCATCCAATTAGGTCGTCAAGATCTGATGGCCATTATGAATATCGCAAGGCCCTTTGTGACAGTGCTTTAGCACACGATCACAAAGCGTTTTTTACACAATGCCTCCACCACACGTCGAACGATCTACGAAATCGCTGTCTCGAGGTCCATTACTGCCCTTCCCCAAAAGTGGTGCGATATGAAACCGCTTACCACCTTCCCACATACGACAAAAATGTCATATCACTCGTCGTTGAAATCATCCGCCCGAAATCTAGAAAACCCTGCCAACCCTTGACTTTGTAAATAAAACAAACAAATCCTTTTTAATGCTTTGTACTATAAACCTGTGCGCCATGCAAAAGAACGTTGAGGTCAACAATTCGAAGTTTTCAGCCACTAACCTGCTTAAAAACTCGCAGCCGAGACAGCCAAAAACCCTGTAGCCACAACCAGTACCTGTATTTCACTGTTCATCTCCCGAACACAGGTATTTATCCAATTCTCGAAAAAACCCTTCAAGTTTTGGTTTTCCATTGTAAATTGACGAAAAGGACCAAATTTATAATAATTCAGTCATTATCTTCGTCAATTAAGTCCTCATAGCTTCTGTGTTTCTTATTTCACAAAGAAAACCATAGTTTCCTTCTGAATCCACAAGAACCAGAAATGGAAACCCCGGTGGCTTTAAATGTTGCATCCATTAATGCCCCTCATTGAGATTTAGACTATTTTCCTTTGGCAAATCAGGACTTCCAAATAAAAGACCTTTCCACTGATAAAAATCACCTCAAAGTCTTTTGCCAAAGTAGAGATAACTACCTGAATGGCTTTGATGTTCTAGGGTTGTGGGAATCCAATCTTCTTATGTATTTTCTCCCCTTAGTCCATGTTTTCCTTGATATAATTCATCAATGTTGTGCCAATTATGACCCTAACTGTAGAGCAGTTATATCTCCCAGCCAAACAATCCTCTTCCCGCTAACTGCTGAGTCCATCAATGAGATGTTTCAATTTCACCCCAATCAAGCTCTCACTCCCATTTCCATTGGATATTTAATTGAGAAATCAACTAAATTATCCCAATCAGAACTTAATCGCCTCTGTCAGACCTTCATATTATAGAAACATCAGCCTAAGGGCCCACCTCCTTATCTGCAAACTTTCTTAACAGATATGGGAAGACTCATTGTTGATATGATATCTTTAGTTATGGGATTCAACACTAGTGAGTTTTTTGATGAGTTAACCCTAGTGTTGTTGTCAATTTTCACTTCTAGACAACCCCCTGCTGTTAAGTATGATTATGCCTCATTTATTGCTAATAAAATTCATGACT
>APFE031468550.1:12369-27829 GCA_000404065.3 Pinus taeda | reverse complement strand
CTCATCCTGAAGTGCTCCAAGAGAATAAGACAAAGTTTATAGTCTAAATATTATTATGAGCTAATAATATTTGACTGTTCTATATTTAGACTGAGCAGTCACTCCGCTGTGATCTAAAAATAGAAGTTCATCTATTTTTCCCAGTTTGACCAATCATCCATAAACAACAACCTGCAATCCATAGACATGATCCATATGTCTAAAAATAGACATAGTATAAAAATAGACTTGCGCCAAAAATAGCCTGTGGGCCCACTTAGTGAAGGCGACTCCTTTCCACTAAGCTTCATCATCTAGTTGCATTCTCAACAAGCATTTCTTGTTGCACACTTTTCAACACTGGACAAGGCACAGTCCGGGCTACTGGGAGACTGACTGGCTGCTGGAACTACGCAATGCACAATCCAATCTGGCTTATGACTACTAGGATTGCGCAATGCACAATTCCACCTCGGAAGGACTGCTGGCCCAGGGACAAATTTGCGCAATTTCTTGGGCCAAGCAGCCACTATCCTCCAAAAATGCCCAAAAAAATCCTAGATGCTAGTGCTGGGTAGGAATGTGGAAATCTGGAGACGAAGGTGACGCTTCCTTTCCCAGATTACACAATGCAGCCTTGGTGAAGGCAGAACCCAGGCCAAGGTTGGCCTAACTCGCCAACGGACAACTGAATGTAAGTAAGTCAGTGAATGCATGGAGACACTAAGTTATAGTAAAAGTAATCGAAAGTGCATGCAAAACATGAATGAAACATTCAACAAACAGATCAACATGAATGTGGGTGAGGCAGATCGCTGGTTGGGTTAATGTTTGTGCATAATAGTTTCATGCATGTGACAACAGTGAGATATCAACGAAAACTAAAATAGAGCTAGGACAAGTTAGTATACATGTAAATGAAAGGAAGCGTTCGAATAAATCAAGCAAATAGTACTCCCACAAGGGAAAACACAAAAAAAAACAGAAATGCAACACAAGGCATCGGAAGTAAGCTTACCCCAAAGCAATTGACATGAGTGTTCCAACTACTCCTAGATGTGATGTGGGATGTCAGAACTACAAGGTTTATGTGAGGAATGAGCTCTGCAACATCTAGTTGATGATTTTTTATAACACTCAGATTGTGATGGGCATGCCACAAATCTAGGGGAAGTGACACTTAGTGGAAGGTTTTGGAATGGATCCTTGCATTTAACCTCCAACTGATAAACATAGATCCCTGAAACAAGGGATGCCTTTGCATGTTACCTTAGGAGAAGCAACCTATGCATGCAAGTCTGTTTTGCTCGGTCATGGAGGGAATCGGTCAACTCAGCTACACATGCAAGTGGTTGTTCGACTGGTTGAAGAAAATGCGCATTTTTGGCTGGGGGTTGAGCTGAATACCCAAGATATTTGCACAATTTATGGATAGAGCAACTGACCTCTGCCTAGGCTTGCGCAAATTCTAGGTTGAACAACCCTGCTGGGGAAAATTATGCAATTCCTACTAGGAGTGTTCACTGGCAGGATTGGATAATCTTGGAGCCCAGCTGGCTGCCAGACAGGATTGTGTAATTTCTTTAGGGAAGGATGGTTTCCCTCCAGAAATGAACAATTTTCTTGGGGAAGCTTCTCAGCCTATAGCTGGACTGAGTCTGGGTGAACAACTTGTGAGGTGAATGCATTAAGCTTTGATGGACATGCTACCTTTGTGCAAGCAAGACACTAAAGCTTGTGAATTTGATGAAGCAAGACAAGATGCTACGAAAATTTGGAAGGGAGGCTCCAAAACAAAGCAAAGGCAAAACTTTGGAGGGTGGTTCTAGCAGCTACAACACTAAGTTACATGCTAAAATGATCAAGTTTTAGATAACTTGTGAAAACAAATAATCTGAGGTGTGATGTCTAATCCTTGTTGTTTTATTTGCAACAACATTCATTCTCTATTAGAAAATATATAAAAAACATGTGGTTAAATAACAACATGGAAGTAAACCTTTCTAATAGTCATGAAAATATTTTAACACAAAACAACTAAAAGGATTTCAATCAAAATCGTGTAATACTAATTTCATCTTAAAGAATTGGATATTGTTTAAATGGACATGATATCAAGTATTTTCAATTTAATAGTTAAAAGGCAAAACAAAATCAAAATAAATGTACAAAATACAATGAAACAATAAAGAGAGGATATCATGGAATGGACATTGCAATTATAAGGAAATTGTTTACTTGTCCACCAATCTCTTGTCTAGCGTCCCTAAAACATTTTCTTTCCCAAAATAACCATGAGGTGAAAGTTTCCCAACATTAAAAAACATAAGAATCCCTACTAGAAACATTTCCAAAGTCAATGGCTCATGTGCTTGAAGGATTTACAACAACAAATGAATTGTATCCAAGACATGCTCTGCATTGTCTCCCCATCCTTTTTCCATTCACATTATCTATAACCTACCCACACCAGAGTCAAGTAACAATCAAACGAAGGCATTAACTATTATAAAATTATATATTACAGAGCAATGGAACACATAAAATATTGTAGAAATATAAACACAGAAAATGCATAAAACAAGAGAGACAAATATACTTGCTTCACCTAGTTTGGGCTATGTCCACGGAGAAATAGCCAGTCCTTCCTTTTTATATTATCCAACAAATTGAAGAGATATAACCTACAACAGATCCATTGTAAATCCCTCTTTGCTCTCAATCTCCTCTCTCTTCCTCACTCAGTATATAGATCTACATAGACGTAATACAATTCCCTCATATATAGTGAGGGGTTTCCTTCTAGGGAAAAAAACCTTAAACTAAACATAACTTCTATCGTGAGATCATTCGCCTAATGAACAACCCAGATTGACTAGAAATTACTAGAATTTTACAAGTCCCCCCTACAACCCCCTGCATGGATGGGTGTACAATCTTCCTAGGGTATACATCTGGCCGAAACCTTTGAATGCAGAAGATAATCAAGCTCCACACCCAACAATCGCCCACTTGGATACTGATTATAGCAACTCCATCTCTACTTCATTTGCTAGACAATGACTCCACTTTGGACCTGGCTGTTTCTCATCTTCTTCATCATACTTGAAGACCAATTGAAACTTAGTAGATTTTTAGTTTCTCCTTGGTTACAACTTTTTTTAACATATCTACAGGATTCTGGCTAGTGTGTATCTTTTCTAGCTTCAACTGTCCATCTTCCAATGCTGACTATATGAAATGGTACTTGAGCTGTATATGCTTAGTCTTGGAATGGCATGCAGAGTTCTGTGCAAGATGTATGGCACTCTAGTTGTCATTGTATAACCTGCCCAACTCCTGCTTCTTACCCAGTTCATCCATAAACCTTTGTAACCAAATCATTTCTTTACTAGCCTTTGTAGCAGCAACATACTCTGCTTCTATTGTTGAAAGTGCGACAACACTTTGGATTTTTGAAAACTAACTGACAGTTGTTCTACCTACAGTAAATACATATTTTGTAGTGTGCCTCTTGTTATCTCTATCACCTGCCATATCTACATCAACATATCCCTATAGAGCAATGTTTGAACCACCAAAGCATAATGCTTGATTTGTGGTACCTCTCAAATACCTGAGAATCCACTTCACTGCCATCCAATTTTCTCTTCCTATATTGTTCATGTACTTGCTTACAACTCCCATTACTTGTGAAATATCAGGCCTTTTGCAGACCATTACATACATTAAGCTTCCAACTGCTAATGCATATGGAACTTTAGACATATAATAAATTTCTTCCTGATTCTTGGGAAAAGCCTCCTTACTTAATTTGAAATGGCTAGCCAAAGGTATGCTAACTGGTTTTTCATTTTGCATATTAAACCTTTTCAACACCTTTTCTATTTACTCACTTTGAGACAATGTTAATTTGCGATTCTTCTGGTCTCTAGTCATTCTCATACCAAGGATTTGTTTTGCAGCACCCAAATCCTTCATTGCAAATGAGTTTGCCAATTTCCTTTTGAGCACATTTATTTCCTACATGTTAGAACTACAACAAGCATGTCATCTACATACAATAACAAGATAATATAACTGCCATCATTTTGCCTTTTGAGATAAACACAATAATCAGAGTGACACCTAGTATAACCTTATTCAGACATAAACCTATCAAATTTTAGATACCACTGCCTTGGAGCCTATTTTAAGCCATACAAGCTCTTATTCAACCCGCACACTAGTTTCTCCTTCCCTTTTACCTCATATCCTTATGGCTGCTGCATATATATCTCTTCCTCCAAATCCCCATGGAGAAAGGTTGTCTTTACATCTAACTTCTCAAGATGCAAATCTTCAGCTGCTACTAGACTTAGAATAGTTCTGATTGAAGTCATTTTCACAACAGGAGAAAATATCTCATCAAATTCTATATCCTTTTTCTATGCAAACCCTTTCACCACAAGTCTAGCTTTATACCTTTTTCTACCTCCATCTTCTCCCTTCAACTTGTAAACCCATTTATTCTGCAATGCTTTTTTACATGCAGGCAACTTGAGTAAGTCCCAAGTTTGGTTATGTGCTAAGGAGTCCATCTCTTCTTTCATGGCTTGCTCCCACTTCTTCCTGGTTTCTACCTGCACTTCTTCTTCATAACATTCCGGTTCGCCAAAATCAGTCAACAATACATAATATAATGAAGGAGAATATCGTTCAGGGGGTCTACTCATCTTGGTAGATCTTCTAAGAACACTTTCAGGTGTTTGAAGTGCTTGTTGCTGTTGTGGTTTCTGTTCTGGCTGTTGATCATTATGATTTTCAGGCGCCATCACTTTTCTTGTGATATCATCAAGCACTGTGTATTCTCTGTCTTCTTTTCCTGTTTCTTTTCATGTCCTTGATCCTTATAAAAGACCTTTTCATTGAATATTACATCTTTGCTTCTAATGATTTTGTGATTTTCATAATCGTATAAGCGATAACCAAAATCACTAACACCATATCCAAAAAAGGTACATTTCTTTGATTTTACCTCAAGCTTTGTTCTATTTTCTTTATTAATGTGGACAAAGGCTTCACAAAAAAAAGTCTTTAAAAAAGAGTAGCTTACCTTTTTACCTGTCCATGCCTCCTCTAGAATACCACTTGTTATCAGAAAGTCAACCCCTGATAGGCTACTGATCAGGAAGACTTTGAGTAACTATTTCAAACCAAACTTTTGGCTGAGGCTTAGCCTCCTCAACCTGAGAGGGCTCTCTCAAAGGATTAATGATATTGATAATGGATTAGATGGCTAACTCTATGAAACAAATGAAGAAATATTAATGGTTGAAAATGATCAGTAAACATCCATTGGGCTTATGGAATCAAGAAATGCTTCAGTATGACAATAACATTAACTTTGCATGGAAGTCAGGGCATATGGAGTTCAACATATCAGTAACACATCAGAAATATTCAGGAAGACATAGTCTACAAATACATGAAGGAAGTTAGAGCATAGCCAATGAGTTATAAGTAATCATGCATTCATGATACTACAAGAAATAACATGACAACAACCATAGGATAAATTAAACATTGAATTCCTTCTGAATCCTGAGGAATAAAGCCAAATCACTGCATTACATTAAAAAACAGTCTTCTACAAAAGCACAATATGGGTGTTCTTTGAAATCTTTCCAACCCTTTGTACATTAGATCTTCTCCTATATATAGAGCTCCTTACATGACTTATATTCATCATCTAGGATGAGGAAAATTCGAATTCCACCTGACCTGACACCTATTAAATGCAAATGAAAGTTAACTAGCAGTCCTAGATACCTAAAACAATTAGGAGTGTAACTCCTCATTATGATCAAAAAAACCTTATATAGGAATTAAAGACTCATTTTGACACCTATAACTCCATGAATTCGAATTTGATAGTGCTCATAACCCTCTAGCTGGCCCTTGATGACTCATCTTTTTAATGTTCCCAGAAACTAGGAGATTGTTCCTTGCTTTGTTCTGGCTGAAACATAGGTCTTGGGACAGAGCTCATATATTCTCATAAACAATGTATTTGGAGAAACTGAAGGAGGCTTTTGTGAACCAATCCATGCTGAACGACAACCTTGCTTGGTTTTTGGAAACCCCTTTCCTACCGCCTAGAAAGTGTCTTTGAAAAACGGGTGTAAAACAGGTGTGACAAATTACACCTACAGTAGTTTCGTAGCGCAAGTTTAACCATGAATTTCTCCCGCCTCATAATGAATTTGAAGAAAATAAAAGAATTTTTTGTAGCTCAATATCTTAGGAAGAAAATCCTCTTTCAATTTTCAAAATTGAGTTCTCAGCTGCTCAGGGATCTCCTTGGAAGTTGACTGCTAGAAACAAGGGGACAGAGTTCCTCCTTTTTAGAGTTTCATCCTTATGCTTGTCTTCGAATCCTTCTGCTGACCATGTTGTCTCTTTTAATCACATACATGCATTAAATTAACCAAATACCCTACTGAAATACCTGTTCTAAGACGAATAACTCCTTTAATGCTGCTTGATGTCTCATGAACAATACTAGCTATGAAATAATGACCATTTTCATAACATAGAGTTTGGAGTTCATGGATGTCCTCCCCTCACTTGACTTGCCTTTGTTAGACACTTATACTTCGTGAATTCTCCTTTTCAAACAATCCTCTTCAAAAAATATTTCCTTTTGTCTTTCAAAAATGGTCCATCAAATCACAATATGTAGCTACAGCAGTTTCGTAACACGCTACGAAACTGCTGTGCATTAGGCATCACCTACAACAGTTTTGTAGTGTGCTACGAAACTGCTGTGTAATTACAAAACACAGTTTTAAAACCAAAATTTAACCCTTTGAGCTTCTTTATCTTGTAATGAGTCTTCCATGTGACATGAGGTGGTTCAAAACTAAATAACTTTACACCATTCTTCAAGGTAAACTTCAAAAGGTAGTCTATATCAAAATTTAGGATTACCTTACTTACCATGTGATTTTCCTTAGTTAAGAATGTCCTTCTTGTTGGCTTAGTTGTGTCTTCAGATCTTCAATTTTCCTTTTCAATTGCATGTTTCCTTGCCCTTTCCTTGAATTGGGCAATCTCAAGGTTGGTAGACATCAATTTCCTTTTTGACTTCCTCAAAGCTACATTCTTCTTCTTGAGTGCTAACTGCCTTGCTTGAGTTTAAATGGAAAACTATGATGTATGTTGACCCTTAGCTTGCCAAGTGCTTCTTATGCATGAAAGGAATATGAAAGTGACCAAGACCAATTCTTCCTTACCTTTCTCCTTTTCTTTGAAATTTGTTTAGTGATAATAGTGGCTCCACTTGGGATAGTGCCCTTGTGGTACACTAAGAACCTACAGTTCCAGTGCCTTATCCTCTTATGATAAACAAAAATTTATTTGACAAGCATCTCCTTTAAGTTTCTTGAGCCTTCACCTCGGGCTTAAGCTTGATGATCACTGTATGAGAAAGAAGTCTATATCTACTAAAAAAATGCTCAGTCAACCTTGAGCTTATTTGCATTTTCCTACCTACCTACCCTATCAGCTGCAATCTCCACTTGTAGCTCAAGGAACATGAAATTTCCAATGAAGCCAGTCATTGATGTGATTTGACACTTGAATCTCTTGACTGCATTCAACCTCAAAATAACCATGATAGTGAGATGAACAAATCAACTTATAATGTATATGATCTTCATAATGCAAATGAAAATGAAATACTGATGTGCAAAACTTTTCCATGTATTCATTTATAGGGTCAAAGAGAACATGGTTAGTTTGATAATCATCATAACATTTTATCTCTTCAGACAACTGATCCTCAGCCACACAAAATTCCTTTGATTTCCTATCCAACTGCCTTTCTACATGATTCCCATAGACAATGTAATTTTCCTCACTATTGTGATCATTCATTGATGTAAGTTGCTGCAAGGAGTTACAAAATTGGACAACCTTTTCCTCTACCTAAGGGTTATAAAAATTTTCTTCCAGTATTTCTTCTTGTTGTGTGTAATCATTTTCATCTTCATTATGATTTGAAGACTGAGAAGTCTATTACATCTCTACATCAATATCAGAGGATTGAACATGGTTTTCATAAGTAAACCCCTGCTGATTTTCATGTTGCATTTCATAGGATGTTATTCTTTCTTCTTGGTGTTGAAATGTATTGTTATGAAGAGATTCTAAAATTTCTTCGTCCATAAATTCATCATCATCATAACAGTCCTCCAAATACTGAATAAGACCCAAAGAATGTTTACAACAATCTTTTACCAGCAGTAAGGAAGGATGAGATTCTTTATACATCGCATAGAATTCATCATGAAAATTAGCAAGCGAATATATTGAAATATTTTCCAAAGTTTTATACCAAGACCATTATTTTCCTTCTAAAGTGGTCATAAACATCCACATGAGACAATCTTCATGGAACTGAACCTTAAGACTGCGTACATGCATATGAAACCTAACCAAATGAAGAGAAGCATTGTATTTCTTTTCATCTTTGAATATTGGAAGATCCTCTAACCAATCAACCTTTGGCATAAGATTTGGAAAACCAAGGATATGAGACTGATTCATAGGAGCATACCTGGCATTCATTCTTACAATGGAACTCATCTTGAAACTTCATCAAGCTACTGATCTTCTAATAGTGGAGTCACCTTCCAATTTCTTATTCGATGTGTGGAGTCACCAAGGTAGTTTTGCAGCCTCAAAAGGATGTTTGAGCTCCTGCTACCTTTGGAAGTTCAGCTTCTTGATTTCAGGAATGAAAAGACTTCAGGCTCCCGGGAGACACACCAAAATGTTATCACAAAATCAACCCCTGATAGGCTGCTGATCAGGAAGACTTTGAGTAACTATTTCAAACCAAACTTTTGGCTGAGGCTTAGCCTCCTCAACCCTCGAGGGCTCTCTCAAAGCATTAATGATATTGATAATGGATTAGATGGCTAACTCTATGAAAAAAATGAAGAAATATGAATGGTTGAACATGATCAGTAAAAATCCATTGGGCTTATGGAGTCAAGAAATGCTTTAGTATGACAATAACATTAACTTTGCATGGAAGTCAGGGCATCTGGAGTTCAACATATCAGTAACACATCAGAAATATGTAGGAAGACACAGTCTACAAATACATGAAGGAAGTTAGAGCATATCCAATGAGTTCTAAGTAATCATGCATTCATACAACTGTAAGAAATAACATGAAGACAACCATAGGATAAATTAAACATTGAACTCCTTCTGAATCCTGAGGAACAAAGCCAAATCACTGCATTACATTAAAACACAGTCTTCTACAAAAGCACAATATGAGTGTTCTTTGAAAATTTTCCAACCCTTTGTACATTAGATCTTCTCCTATATATAGAGCTCTTTACATGACTTAGATTCCTCATCTAGGATGAGAAAAATTCGAATTGCACTTGACCTAATGATGAGCCCCAAATTATCTAACTTACTGGGCTCATTTGGCCTAATTATCCTTGTTCAGTCCTTGTTCAATCCTTCATTTTTCATAGCTTATGCATTATTTTTTAGTATGTTTATGTCATTTGTACGAATAAGGGTTGTCACTCTTCCTAGGTGGCTAACATGTGCTCATTTCAAGTTTTTTTACACATGTTGGAGAAAAACCGAGTAATCATGGGCTAGAAGACAGCCAAGCTTGAGGTGAGGATTCGTAGGGGGGTTTTCTATGACATTAAATAGCCCTTCCTCGGGATCTTCACCCCCAACTTCGAGCTCCAAAGGCCACCAAAACTAGATCTAGAAGGCAGCCAAGCATATTTTGGAAGGGACTGTCTACTCACAGTTTGGACAGCCAAGTCCCATAGATTTAGGAGGCCAGCTAGGGCCCTCATGGTGTATAATGTTAAGGCTTCAGCCTTTGTAGGGGACTTTTGAAACCATTGCATATTTTGCACTACAGTTTTGTTAGCTTTATCTTGTTCTCTTGTAGCCATTTTGGCATAACTCTTGACTTATAACTATTTTTTGATAATGAGAAGCAGTCTGATTTTATATCAACTCTGAGTTTTCTATAAGAGCCATAGCTCTTAGGATTGGGCCTAACCTGAGAGCCTAGGGTCTCCTTTATGTACTGTTATCTTTACTTTTTGCATCGTTGTTTTCCTTTTATGCGTTTGCAAATGTATTTCTGTTAGGCAGATTTAGTTGTGTTGAGTAAATAGGTCACTGTTTATGAATAGAATTGTTTTAGATGTTTAGAATAGACTGGTAGCATAATAACAAGAAAAAAACTCCAGAAAAGGGTCAACAACACTTTCAGTTTCACCTCTTCCTTATTGGATCAGGGGCTGGAATTGAAGTAACTGTGTTGTCCCAACAAAAACACTAGTTTGCTTGACCATGCAATCCTTAGTGTACTGTTTTCATTTATAGAAGTTGGTTATGTATTCAAATCTCTGAAATGTTTCATTACATAGTTGAGATACATGGTTCTCTTTCAAATAAAGCTGTTGTTCATTCACTTTATTGTTAGTTAGATTAGATTAGCTAGGACTTTGATTACTTGCAAGACTTTGTTGATTCAGTTGAACGTACACTATGCAGAGCATATCTACCACTCTTTCATCCACCTAAGCTTCATCAAAGCCAATTGTTCCATCTCCTAACTAGGTTCCTCACCTCACATCTGTCCTTTTGCCCATGTAACCCTACCTTTTTGTGCAATCATTGTTTCAGCCTTCTTTGAGCCAAGTCAACCTTCTACACCTTCTTACCTATCCATCCAACAGTCCCTGGGTCACTCCAGGCCCCTATCCTACCTCCATACCCATTCATGCATCTTCCCTCACTCACCCATCCTTTAAAATCCAATTTTTAAACATCCTGTAGAAATTTCTAAACATCCTGTAGAAATTCCTGAACATCCTGTAGAACCCCTGCAGACTTCCTGTAGAAGCTCACAAATGAGGTTTCTTGATAGCCAAACTTTGTGAAACTCTCTAAAAGGGTGTTAGGGACTCGTTAAACCCTCTCTGAACCTTCCCAACCTTTTCCAAGCATTTCTCCTCCTTGATCCACCCCTGCAGAGTAAAGAACAGTGAAAGCATATGCATGATGAAACTGACAACTTAATCAAAAATACAAAAAGATGTTTTCTTAGGATAGAGGTAGTCTAGACACATGTATTTTACCTTTATAGAAGTAATGGCATCTCTTTCATCAGTTTGCATTCTCTTCTTTGCATCAGTAGGACTAGCTGGCAGAATTAAGGTTTGCTAGGGTTTGCACTTTCCTTCAGTTTTTCAATTTCTTTTCGCAAATAGATTAGCTTCCTTCGAGTTAGCTTTCATCCATCAACTAAAAAGCTCCTTCTAAGAGCTCATAGAAGTTTTCTTAAGCTCCTAGCAGACTTGTGCCAGCTGACCAAGTGACAGCTGCGACAAGAGCTAGTACTTGTGCATACAGCACCGTTGCTTCCAAGTTTGTTACAAACTACCGGGTTGATAAAAGTAAACAAGGGAGTCCTAAGAGTTGCAACATTATTGCTGCAATACTGGAGCCCACCATTCTTTTTGGCACTGTTGCCGGGGAAGCGTCAGAGTATTGGTGATTGTTGCTTTTCTTCTATTTTCTCCTACAACCTTCTGCTGAGTAGTTTATTTCATTTCCATTCTGCAATTTCATTTTCACAAAAGTAGAGTAGACATTTCCTGCTTTCATAGATTAGCATTTCCATTCTACAAGCATAGCTTAGCATTTCAATTCCGGAATTTCAATTCTACAAGCATAGCTTAGCATTTCAATTCCGCAATTTCAATTCTGCAAGCGTAGCTTAGCATTTCAATTCTGCAAAATAGATTAGTCCTTTCCTGCTCTCATTTCAATTTCACCTTTTCATTTTAGCAAGATAGTTAGTTGCAGTTCAATCTATTTTAGTTTTGCAGGTACTAGCAGAGAAAAAAAGCAAAAGCAATCAAAAGTCTTTCCATTTCATTCCTCATAGGAACAAAGATAAAACCGGAAAATTCTTACCCAACTCACCCACCACATCACTGAGTCAACCTTCTCTCTTCTGTGGTGACAGTAAGCCAGAAGAACCTATAGGTGAACCTCCTGAGATATATGAAGATCCTATAACAAAAGAAGAGTTAGAGAACACTCCATCTGAAGCCATGGCTGAAAACTGAAACGATAGAAGAGAAGATGAGAGAATAGAAGGTGCCTTTCCTATCCGAGAGACCAATGGAGACATGAAAATGAAAAACATAAGTCCCTATGCTTTACCTCGCTTCCATTGATTGACTACTAAAGACCCTGATACCTTCCTATTTGAGTTTGTTGTCCTTTGTCGAACTTATGACTATGCCAAGTACGAGAAAAATTTGAAACTCTTTCCCTCTACCCTCAAGAACGCAACATTACGATGGTTCATGGGGTTACCTGGAAATAGTATCACCACTTGGGCTTAGATGTAGCAAGCTTTCAATGCCAAATACCGAGACTACTGTAGGTCCAAGGAAACCGAGGGAGAAATCTTTCGGATGACCATGGGAAGCGATGAGTCTTTAGAAGACTACGAGGAAAGATTCCAACTTAGTTATAAACAGGCCAGGTGCACACTTGACCCGGAATCTCTGAAGTTGGTTCTGCTCCGAGGAGTCCCTGAAGACCTTCTAGACACCCTTAACATGCTGGTTGGAGGGGGCATCTACCAACTACCTTATGAGGACATAAAGACCGTGTTTAGAAACCATTCTAGGGTGGCCCGGAAGAGGGGTAGGGGGAATCCACTTTCAGCTAGTACCACCTTCTCCAAGAATGAGTTTACTAACCACATGGAAGACCTCAAGAGTGAGATGAGATAGACTATTGCCATGCAACTTGATACCTTCCAAATTCAGTGAAAGAAAGAGGAAGCTGAGAGAGCTTTGGCCATTTTTTGTCTTAGATGCACAAGGAAGCATCCTAAGAATGAATGCCCATTGCACTCAGTAGAGGTATGTTTTATTTGTGAGGAAGAGCACCCCACCAACCAATGCCCTACCTTGCCTGGATTTAAAGCCATGTACCTAGGGATTGAGGATGCAACTGAACCTCTCTACTTCCTCAATCAAAGGAGGCCACATGGACCCAGACCTTACCAGCATGGGATGCAAGGGACATCCCAAGCTTATTATAACCCAAACCAATCCACTCATATACCTTCTTGGGCCCCCCCTGCTCATCCTTCCTAGTCCGCACCTCCTCCATGGTCTTATCCATCTCCATACCATACTCAACCTCCTTCTCATTTGTTTCAGTCTCATGCCCAGCCAGAACCTCAGTGGAATGCACCTCAACTGGGGTGGAGGCCCCAGTACAACACTCCTCCTGCCATTTTACCTCCACCACTGGCTCAACCACAACCATTACCTCCTACTCCTCCAAGACAACCCCAGATGCCTGCTCAATCGAACCCGAACCCCAACAACAGAAAGGCCCAACAGGTATATATTAGGGAGACAACATGCCCTACCTATGTTGTGGAGATCCAGGAGATGAACCTGCAATCTAGGAAGGTCGTTCCAGAGTGCCAACCTCCCCCCCTAGAGGAGGAAGAGAAACAGGAAAGTGAACCCCAAGCGATTCCACCCTTTCCTGAGCGACTCACAGTAACCACACAACCCAACCCAGAAGAGACTGAGCTTCTGGGAGAACTCAAGTAGTTGTGTGTAAAAATACCACTTCTCCAGGCCATAAAAGATGTACCGATATACAACAAATTGATTAAGGAGAAGTGTTTCAGGCACCCAGACAAGCGAAAGAGAGATGCCTCAACCATCAATGTCATAGGACAACTATCCGATCTTATGTTGGGGCAAGTAATCTGTCCAAAGTATTTGGACCCTGGGAGTCCTATAGTTAATGTCCACATCAATGGCACCATCATACCCCACACCTTGATTGATCTAGGGGCCGCCATTAATGTGATGACCAAGGACACCATGCTTAAGCTCAACCTTCAGAGTTCCTTAAGGAAGACCTCGACAGTACTGCAATTGGCAGACTGCTCCATCGTGACTCCCGAAGGGATTGTGGAAGATGTCTTGGTCTCTATTGACTCCTGGGAGTACCCTGCGGACTTCTTGGTCCTTTAGCCAAAGGCAAAACTCACTGGATATCCCCTCATTTTGGGAAGGCCTTAGCTAGCTACTGCGGATGCTTACATCAGCTGTCGAGCAGAAAGCATGGCCATAAAAAATGGGCTTATGTCCAAACAACTGGTCCTATACCCTCCTGCCCAACCTCTGCTAGAACATGACTTACCCCTCTGGTTGGAAGAAGAAGATGAGGATGAGGTCTACTCTACACCATTATGCACAGTGGAGGCCACCAGGGGAGGTCCTCAAACCGAGGATGATTTGATTGAGAACTTAATCCAAAATCCTCCCCCCGGTGCACTATCCTTGGAAGGGCTGGTGGAATATACCCAAGCTAGTGCTTTAATGGACCTATGTGTGACTGATCCGACCACTCCTAGATTAAGAATGTGGAGTTTGGCCCTGAAAGAACTTTAAAGATCAGCTCCTCTCTCTCTCTCTCAGGAAAAGGAGCTATGTAGCCTCTTGACCCGTCATTTGGAGGCTTTTGCCTGGACCTACAAGGAAATGAAAGGAATCCATTCCTCAGTATATACCCATCATATTTACATTAAAGAGGACTATAAACCAGTCAGGCAACCTCAGAGGAGAATGAATCCAGCCCTTAAGGACATTTTTAATGAAGAAGTGCAAAAATTGTTGGATGCAGGATTCATCTACCCCATCTCAGACAGCGAATGGGTTTCCCCTCTGGTGTTGGTACCCAAGAAAAATGGGAAGTGGAGAATCTGTGTGGACTACAGAGAACTGAACAAAGCCACCAAGAAAGACCACTGCCCTTTGCCTTTCATAGATTAAGTGTTGGATGGACTGGCAGGAAAGAAGTTTTTCTCTTTCCTAGATGGGTTCAGCGGGTATAATCAGATCCAAATCAGACCGGAGGACCAAGATAAGACCACCTTCACTTGTCCATGGGGTACCTTTGCCTACCGAGTCCTTCCCTTTGGGCTATGCAATGCCCCTACCACTTTCCAAAGAGCTGTACTGAGCATCTTTGCCGAGATGGTTCATGATTCGGTGGAAATCTATATGGATGACTTTACTCCTTACGGGTCTAGCTTCCAAGAAGCCTTGTCCAACCTGGGAAAAGTTTTAAGCAAGTGCATTGAGATGAACCTTTCCCTCAGCCCCGAAAAATGTAAATTCCTGATGACTGAAGGGACTGTGTTAGGTCATACCATTTCTCGCCAAGGATTACAGGTGGATCCTAACAAAATTGCTATCATAAAAAAGGTTCCACCTCCTTAGAAGGTAAGAGATGTTCGGAGTTCCTTAGGCTTAGCAGGATATTATAGAAGATTCATTAAAGATTTCAGTAAGCTAGCCTCGCCATTGTTTGGCCTCTTAGG
>APFE031468550.1:0-11339 GCA_000404065.3 Pinus taeda | reverse complement strand
CCAGGTAAAGAAAATGTTGTTGCTGACTTCTTGTCTAGATTGGATTTGCCTGTAGGTGAAGAAGGAACAGTGGATGACCAGATGCCAAATGAGCATCTGTTTTCTATCTCAGTACTCTCCCTATGGTTTGCTGATATAGCAAACTATCTGGTCTCAGCACAGTTCCCTCCGCATCTATCCTCAAAGGAGAAGAGCAAAATCGTGAGGAAGAGTGCCTCATTCACTTGGATCGGGGGCAACCTGTTCAAACTTGGCCCTGATCAGATCTTAAGGCGTTGTGTTAGGGAGGAGGAAGTCTTTGACATCCTCCTAACCTATCACGATGGGCCCTGTGGAGGACATTTTTCAGCCAAGAGGACTGCCTTCAAAATTCTACAGGCAGGCTACTATTGGCCCACTCTTCATCAAGATGTCAGAAGATATATCAGCCAAGGTGACCAATGCTAGAGGATGGGGAAACCGACTCCAAGGGACGAAATTCCTCTCTAACCTCAAGTGAATCTTGAGCCATTTGAGAAGTGGGGTATGGATTTTGTGGGTCCTATCAACCCTCCTTCGAGGCAAAGGTCTTACATCATTGTGTGCACGAACTATCTGACAAAGTGGGCAGAAACCAAGGCAATCAAAGCAGCGACAGAAGAAAAGGTGGCTGAGTTTTTAAGAGAAAACATTTTCTACAAATTTGGCTACCCAAGAGAGTTAGTCACCGATCAAGAAAGCCAGTTCACCTCCAAATTAATTGAATACTTTCTCACTCATCACAAGATCAAGCATATGACTTCCACCCCATATCATCCTCAAGCAAATGGGCAGGTGGAAGTCACTAATAGAGCATTGGAAGGGATTTTGACTAAGGTGGTGAGTAGCAGCATAAATGATTGGGCAGATCGCCTGGTTGAGGCCACTTGGGCCTACAACACCACTTGGAAGACCACAACCAATTTCACACCTTATGAGCTGGTCTATGGGAAGAGAGCTTTACTGTCAATCGAGTTCGAGTGCAACACATTAAGGATGGCAGCTCAGCTGGACCTAGATCTTAGCCATGCTCAACGTGAAAGGTTATTGCAGCTGAATGGGTTACATGAACACCGAATGTAGGCCCTCCTCCACTCAGAAGTGGTTCAACTTCAGAGGAAGATATGGCATGACCGACACCTTAATGACAAACAATTCCAACCGGGAGATTGGGCGCTGCTGTATGATTCCAGACATAAGGATTTCAAAGGGAAGCTGAGGACAAGATGACTAGGACCATATGCAATGGAGAAGTGTAATGACAATGGTTCCGTCTTTATCCGGACCATTGATGAAGAAGCCATCCCCATGCTCGTCAATGGGCATCGACTAAAGATCTACAGGAAACCTATTTCGAGGCAGGAGTTCATCGAAACTGTGGAAAAATCAGTGCTAGTAATAGAGAAGGGTTCTGCCTCTGTTTTGGCCACACCCTGAGCATCATCATATAAAAAAAGAAAAAAAGAAAAAAAGATCCTTGGGTGAAAACCTCTCTGAGGCGCCTAAGGCAGATGGTAGGGGTGAAAACCTCATTGAGGCGCCCCTGCTATCTCTCTAAAAATAAAGAATTTGAATAAAAAGACCTTTGGGCGAAAACCTCTCTGAGGTGCCCAAGGCAGATAGTAGGGGTGAAAACCTCATTGAGGAGCCCCTGCTGTCTCTTTTAAAAAAAAAAAAAAAGAAAAAAAAAAGAGAAAAAGAAAAAGAAAAAGAAGGAAGAAACAAAGAAAAAACAAGTTTAATCTCTGGAAATTGTTGCAGGTTGCAGGAACACAATGCAGAAAGGAGGCCTCCCAACACAAGGACAGGGGTCCCTACCAAGTTACCAGGCATCCTCACATACACTCCCTCCATGAACTCTCATTTTTTTCAGGATTCGGACACAATCTGGTCGTGGTTCAACCTTCTACAGGAAGCTACAGGACTTTCTACAGGAAGTTCTGTATTTTTACAGGAAATATCCTGTAGAGCCTTTGGGCAGGCCATAATCGATTATGGAGAGGGATTTGAAGCTTGAAGTCTGTTGAGGAGGCATGCAACCACTCTTTTCTTCCATCCTCCACTTGTTTCATCTCCTTCGACCACCATTGCCACCATCTGGTTGAATATACCTGCACAGTCATACTAGAACCCTGTTTTCTCAGATAAAAATTTGTTTTTTTCAAGTGAAAAAATAAAGCATGCAGAGGCTCACACACTTTACCTGTCAAGGCACCCTCAGGACCCTTCATCCGTGAACACAACTTTGTTTGTTTCAGCATGCACCCCAGGAGGAGAAACGACTACAGGATGTTTTGCAAGAATCCTATAGCAACTGATCCGGCTGGAGCACATATCATGGAGACACTAGTAGCTCACATCAAACGAAGCCAGTGCATGCAGCATTCACCACCAGAGAGTCGGCTCTTGAGGTATTGTATCCAACATCAGCCAATGGAATAGGAGCTCCAGCACCTGTGCACGAAGCAGCAGCAAGCAAGTCCAGCATTCCTCGTCTCGAAGCCTGCAAAACATGTCCACGGCCGCACAGGTAAGTGCCTAACCTTATTAGTTGAATTGCATGAACTATACTCTAAAATTTGCATGACTGTGAGAATGGGCGGATTGAACAAGTTTGGTGGCCATTCCACTGGCCACCCACAGCCAGTCAAATGGCCTCGTAGGATCTGAATGGGCTTGGTTATGCCAAAAAGACGGGCAGTTGACACGTGGGAAGTGTCCAGTCGGGGAGAATCGGCAGTATGACAGAAATGGCGGTGGTGAATGCAGAGGGAAGGATTCGGCGGTCAGAGACACGCCGAGGAATGATGGCTATGACGTCGGCCAACGGATCGGCCTGGACAGCTCACCCCCGCGCCATTAATTCCGCAGCAATTCAAAATTGGCCGGTCGAATAACTCATGGTGAACTGTTGTCATTCGCACTTGCAACCGTTTTGCAGCCGAGTACGCGTCCTCCTCCTCTGCAAGTTGTTAGCGAGAGATTCTCGGTCTGTTCCAACGCCCTTCCGCAGCTCAGACTCATCCAGAACCACCGTAACGTCCTCCAGAAGTCGGGAAAGCTTTCTACAAGAAGGTGCGCTACAGGAAACTCGATATTACAAAGGAGCTTGGACTGTTCACCTCGAGGGTGGCAATTCTCAGAGAGGTAGGCCCGAACATACCATTCCCATGCAAAATAGTTCAAAAGGTGGTGAATTCGACGTGCTGGGGGTAGAGAAAAAATTTAAAAGCAAGTCTATCTGTGAATCCAAAAGCAATTTATTTATCGTTGCATGAAATTGTCTTTGGTTTGTGTCCAAAATTTTCTCCACGAGTCCTGAGTTAAATCCCTCCTGTAGAAAAATTGAGACACTGTCAAGGCTAACTAGTGGAAAAACTGTGAATTTTATATGATTGTGTGTATGTTGGAAACATAGCTCTGCACTCTGTTTCGAGAAATCACGAGTCATCCTTCTGTACATGAGCAGTCAAGTTTCAAAACAGAGGAATTGATACGAAGAGGCCTGCAGATACCGTTTTTAACGTGCTGAGAAGGAAACACACCTAGAATTCCCTTTATGCTCGAAGCGCAAGCAAAAACAGAGTATTTTTCACCATGCCGGGAGGGTTTATCAGAAAGGAACCCTCAGACTCCAAGAAACTACGATAAACCCCTGAGGTGGTGGACTTATTTTCCCGTGCACATTGGATGACATTTTGTGACAAAATTCAAGGTCACGATGATGAAATTACAGAAGAATTCCTAAGGTCTCTGAAGCAGAAATCAAAGACACTAGCCACTGTCAACTTCAAAGGATTGGCCCTGAGACTCACCCCACAGCTCATTAGCAGAGTCACTAATCTACCGATGGGGGTACTCTGGGATAAGGAGGAGAGAAAATTGGGCCAAAAGGCTAAAAAGGAGTTCTTCTTTCCAGAGGAACAATTTTCAGAGGACAAGAATAGGGTCCGAAGAACCAGCCTACAACCATTTTGGAGCGAAGTCAGCCTCCAAATTATGAAGTATATTACTTGTGAGGGGTGATTCAGCATCGTATATGGTTATCATTTCCGTTTGCTAACTAAACTCAGGCACCAAATGGATTTGCCCACAGAACAAAAATTGAGCATTCCCTACTTCCTCCTGCAATCCTTGATTGAGTGTGCCACAAGGCTGAGGGAGGGGACACCAGACCAACTGGCCCATCATGGGCTTATCAAGCTCCTCGTGGAAGATGCACTCCATACTTACACTGTCCCTCTCTCCTGGGAAATTTTTCGAAATATGTTTAAGGATGATGACATCCGAATTTTGGCAGAGGAGCTCACTTCCTCCAGTAGCGAGGAGAAGGAGCACACCGAGGTAGAAAAGAAAGCTAAAGGTCAAGAAACCCCGGGAAAACCACCAAAGAAAGAATAGAAAGAGCCACAAGAAAATGGCCAAGCTGCTGAGGCCAAAACAGTGGGTGGTAAAATAACACAAACACCTAGGGAGAAAAGGCTGCAGAGCAGGGCAGAAAGGACTGAGAAAGTCCAAGCCAGTGAAGGCACCCCTAAGGCAGCCTCAGCCAAGCTAAAGGAAAAATCACCCTCAGCCAGGTAGGCTAAAACAGTGCCAACTGGTTCTACAGGAAGCCAGAAGGCCATTTCTACAGGAAGTCTAGAAACTGCTTCTACAGGAAGCCAGAAACCAGCCACTACAGGACTTTCTACAGGAAGTTTGAAGAAAGGGCAGCAGAAGGAGAAATCGGCTGAGATTCTAGCTAGGGAGGCAACAGCTGTGCTGGCCACCCTAAGCACATCTCCCAAGCAGAAGGAAAAGCGAAAGAGGGAGACTCCCCTGTATTTTAAGGCAAGGAGGAGTGTGAGGATTAAGACTGGCAGACCCCAGCCTCCATTAAAAGAGCCAATCATAATTGTAGATACCCCTACCACACCAAAGGAGAGGTCCCCCTCCAAGGCATCCATGACTTATGAGTGGGGGAGCCCAAAGACATCCACATGGAAGGAAAGGATGGAGAAATTGAACTCGGAGGCCTCTCTACAGGATGTTGAGGCTGCTCTACAGGAAACTTTGGCTAGGCTAAAAGAGACTGAACAGATGGAGGAAAGAGCAGCCAAGTCATCACAGGAGGAAGAAAAGGCCGATACCATTATGGAGCCAAGCCCCCAACCCAGCTTGGGCTCTTATTATAACTTCTTAAAGGCCGGCAAAATCATCCTTCAAAAATTCACAGTGCCACTTTTCCTAGCACTAGAGAAAGAAAGAGTATGGACCCACACTTGGATGAAGATCGCTAAATCCAAGGGGGTGGCAGATATAGGCCCTCTAGAGGAAAAGCTCAAGAGACCCGAAGAGAGTTGGCAAGAGTACGGCATGTGGAAAGCTCCCAAGAGGCCAAGTTACGAGAAGAGAATGAGTTGCTTAGACAACAACTACAGCTACAAGGACAGAGGAAAGAAGAGGACACAGTAGCCAAGGACACCACAGATGAGCCTCAGGGAAAAGGAGGAATGCAAGCTGATCTTGAGGAACTAAACCGGCAACTACAGGAAAGGGAATTGCAAGCAGGCCTAGAGATACAATCTCTAAAATAGCAGATGCAAGAAAAGGAGGCACAACTGGCTTGCATGGCCAGTTGGGAAATGGAAGCTCTGCAATGTAGGCAGCCGACCAAATCCTATGGCTATACCTCAGGGATCAGTGGCTGCAATTCCAAATCAACACGTTGGCACAGAGGGGTATCTCCCAAATCCAAAACCCCTGCAGTTCATGGATTTATGTAACAGTAGTTCATTGGAAGACAAGGCTAAGCTATCAGAGTTCTACCTTCATAATTTGGCCCTTCCAAACATAACCTCGTGGGACGCCAACACAACAGTAGGGGACATGCAGCTGATGGCAATGACCTCATGGTTAAACCACGAAGAAAAGAGAGCGGCAGAGGTCAGAAATGTCATGGACCGAGAACTACAGGAACCACTGCTGATTAGAGCAGAGCCACGGGACCCCACAGGATTGATATCCGCCCACCAGCACCTAGCAACCAACTCTTAGGCTCTGTTAGAGTACATGGATCGGCAGGCTCAGGCCATAGCACACTTCGAGGATATGGAGCGACTATTGGGGGACAATTATGTTCATGCTTGCACCCGTAGGTGGAACACATTGTCCCACAGCCTCAAAATCAGGGAATAACACACTCAAACTAGAATGAGGGAGGCCTTGGCACGAGTGCCTCTCTACAAAAATTCTATGCAGAACCTCCAAGCGAGTTGGATAGGCCTCAAGTTAAGTCCACCTTTGCTTTTGGGATTGTTAGAAGGAGGCACAGAAGAAGAAGAGCATAAGCAGTGGGAAGAGGTGGAAAGGAAGGCCAGATTCCATGACAGTGAAGAGGATACTACTTCAGAGGCCTGGGATGTGAGGGAGGCGATCAAAGCAATTAAGGACGAGGAGCTGGACTAGTTGCTCAGAGGATGAGCAACCCATTTAGTAGGGGGTGATGATGAGCTCCAAATTGGGTAAATTATTGGACTCATTTTGCCTAATTATCCTTGTTCAATCCTTGTTCAATCCTCCATTTTTCATATATTATGCATTATTTTTTAGTATGTTTATGTCATTTGTACGAATAAGGGTGGTCACTCTTCCTAGGTGGCTAACACGTGCTTATTTCAGGTTTTTTGACACATGTTGGAGCAAAACCGAGCAATCATGGGCTAGATGATAGCCAAGCTTGAGGTGAGGATTCGTAGGGGGGTTGTTAATGACATTAAATAGCCCTTCCTCGGGATCTTCACCCCCAACTTCGAGCTCAAAGGCCGCCAAAAACGGATCTTGAAGGCAGCCAAGCAGATTTTGGAAAAGGGACTGTCTACTAACAGTTTGGACGGCCAAGTCCCATAGATTTAGGAGGCCAGCTAGGGCCGTCGTGGTGTATAAATGATAAGGCCTCAACCTTCATAAAGGACTTTTGAAACCATTGCACTTTTTTCACTACAGTGTTGTCACCTTCAGCTTGTTCTCTTGTAGCCATTTTGGCATAACTTTTGACTGATGACTATTTTTTAATAATGATAAGCAGTCCTATTTTATATCAACTCTGAGTTTTCTATAGGAGCCATAGCTCTCATGGTTGGGCCCAACCTGAGAGCCTATGGCCTCCTTTATGTACTGTTATCTTTCTTTTATGCATCGTTGTTTTTCCTTTTATGCATTTGCAACGTATTTCTGTTAGGCAGATTAAGTTGTGTTGATTAACTAGGTCATTGTTTATGAATAGAATGCTTCAGATGTTTAGAGTAGATTGGTAGGATAATAACAGGGAAAAAAGCTCCAAAAAAGGGTCAACAAACAGTTTTGGTTTCACCTCCTCCTTATTGGATCATGGGCTGGAATTGAAGTAACCGTGCTGTCCCAAACAAAAACACTAGTTTGCCTTGCCATGAAATCATTAGTGTGCTGTTTTCATTTGCAGAAGTTGGTTATGTGTTCAGATCTCTGAAATGCCTCATGGCATATTTGATATATATGGTTCTCCTTTAAATAAAGCTGTTGTTCGTTCACTTCATTGTTAGCTAGATTAGATTAGCTAGGACTTTGATTACTTGCAAGACTTTGTTGATTCAGTTGAATGTACATAGTGCAGAGCATCACTACCATTCTTTCATCCACCTAAGCTTCATCAGAGCCATCTGTCCCATCTCCTAGCTAGGTTCCTCGTCTCACATCTGTCACCTTGCCCACGTAACCCTACCTTTTTGGTGCAATCATTGTTTCAACCTTCTTTGAGCCAATTCAACCATCTACACCTTCTCACCACTCCATCCACCAGTCCCTGGGCCACTTCAGACCCCTATCCTACCTCCATATCCATTCATGCATCTTCCCTCACTCACCCATCCTCCAAAATCTCATTTTTAAACATCCTGTAGAAATTTCTGAACATCCTGTAGAAATTCCTGAACATCTTGTAGAACCCCTGCAGACTTCCTGTAGAAGCTCACAAATGAGGTTTCTTGATAGCCAAACTTTGTGAAACTCTCTGGAAGGGTGTTAGGCACTCCTTAGACCCTCTCTGAACCTTCCTGACCTCTTTCAAGCATTTCTCCTCCTTGATCCACCCCTGCACAGTCAAGAACAGTGAAAACATATGCATGATGAAACTGACGACTTAATCAAAAATACAAAAAGATGTTTTCTTCAGATAGAGGTAGTCTAGACACATGTATTTTACCTTCATATAAGTAATAACATCTCTTTCAGTAGTTTGCATTCTCTTCTTTGCATCAGTAGGACTAGCTGGTAGAATTAGGGTTTGCTAGGGTTTACGCTTTCCTTCAATTTTTCAATCTCTTTTCGCAAATAGATTAGCTTCCTTCGAGTCAGCTTTCATCCATCAATTAAAAAGCTTCTTCTAAGAGCTCATAGAATTTGGCTTAAGCTCCTAGCGGACTTGTGCCAGCTGACCAAGTGACAGCTGCAACAAGAGCTAGTACTTGTGCATACAGCACCGTCACTTCCAAGTTTGTTACGAACTACCAGGTTGATAAAGGTAAAGACGGGAGCCCCAAGAGTTGCAGCATTATTGCTGCAATACTGGAGCCCACCAGGTTTGTTCCCCTTTGTATGAAATTTGAGGTTCTCCTTGCTTTTGCATCTTATAATGAAATTTAGAGGTTTGCCAAAATTTCACTCTTTCTATGCCCAAATTGGCTAGTTCTCATGTCTTTGATCGAGCTCCTAGTTTGGGTCATGCTCCCACCTTTGGGTCTTCCCGTAGCTTGACATGAATGACAACATTTTGTAACAATATTCCCCTTTGTATTGATGGAAATTATTAGACAAATTAAGCACACTACTAATGCACTCCCCTTGAATTTAGAATTATCTCCTTCTGTCTACAACATCTTCATTTAAGCTCCCTTGTCTGTGATACCTCCTAGACTATAC
The DNA here is from genome assembly GCA_000404065.3 of Pinus taeda. Taxonomy (NCBI): domain Eukaryota; kingdom Viridiplantae; phylum Streptophyta; class Pinopsida; order Pinales; family Pinaceae; genus Pinus; species Pinus taeda. Next base: position 2,384 of record APFE031468550.1, on the reverse strand, counting down.
ACTCCTTTTATCTGCAACTAATATAATGAGGCTCCCCTTGTTTTAAATTTTCATTTGTTTTTTATTTCTCTAACTTTTCTTCCATTTTTTTTCCATCTCCCCCCCCTGAACATCTATGGAAAATGGTTTCTCCCAATGAATTGATGCGTAAGCTCAATCTACACTTTTCCCTCTTTTCAAACTAGTCCTCCTAAGCGTATGCTCTACGACTCTATAGAGCCAATTCCTTTTCTACCTATATACCAATAATAACCATTGATGATGCATTTGAATGAACAAGTCCATGTTTTGTTTCTCATGTAGTTTACTAAATTTTAATTGTTTTCAATCATTCTTCTACCACATCTCACTCTATAAAGCTTCTATCTTCTTGCTAAGATCTGGATTACTACGTTCTCTCTATTCTCCTAATACTCGCCTTTTACTGATGATACAAGAGAGATATCACTCCTAACTTTTGTCTTGGATATCCATATGTATCTTTGGGAAGAGGTTTGGTAAATATATGAGCAATTTGCTCTTTAGTGGTAAGGAATTCTAGCTTATCGTTCTGATCAACCACCCGTTCTATGATGAAATGCTATTTTATAGGAATATGATTTGTCTTTGAATGCATAACAAGGTTATTTAAGATATTAATTGCACATGCATTATCACAAATAATTGATACATGTTGACCATAATTTACCTTCATATCCTTCAAAATTTGATTTATACAGAGAATCTGAGTGCAATATGTTGTTGCTGCAATATATTCTACTTTAGATATGAACAAAGAGATTGAAGTAAGTACCTTGCTCAACCAATATACCAAGCAATTTCCGAAGAGGAAGGCTGATCCACAAGTGTTTTTTTTTGTAACCAACACTTCTTCTCGAGTATGCATCTGTATATGTTGTTAAGGTGAAATATTTGCTTCTTAAGTACCATAGGCCAAAGTCCATAATCTCCTTCAAATATCAAAAAATTATTTTTACTGCTTGCACATGTGTGTCCTTTGGAGAAGATTGAAATATTTCCACTAAACCTATAACTTGCATGATATTAGGTCACAAAGTTGTCAAATATAATAAGTTGCCAATCATTGTCCTGCACACAGTTAGATTTGCCTATGGAGGTTCATCATCTTTGCTTAGTTTTCATCTAGTGATCATGGGGGTGCTAATAGGTGTACAATTTTCCATTCTAAATTTCTTCAACGTTTCCTTAAGATATATGGTTTTAGAGATGAATATACCTTTACCTAATTGAACAATATGTAATCTTAGTAAGAATGACAATTGTCCTAGCATGGAAATTTCAAACTCTTTCTGCATTTTTATTACAAGCCTTTGGTTCATTATGTCAACATCACTTCCAAAAATGATATCATCCACATAGTCAACAATAATCAACAAATTTTCATGCTCAGTATGAAGACTTCAACACTAAGCACTAAGAGCTTACTTTAGTCCATAAACAGTTTTCTTCAGTCTGCATACATAATCTTCATTTTATGAGAATTGAAATCCCTTAGGTTATTCAATGTACACTTCTTCTAAATCTCCATTAAGGAAAACTAACTTGACATCCTTTTGATAGAATTTGAAAACCCTAAACAACCAAAACCCTAACTCGAGGAGATGTAACACCAAGATTTTATGGGCCTTGTTGGGGTTAGCTGGGGAACCAACTTCCCGGGGGTGTAACTTGGTCATATTATCTTTGTTTGATGCGTATGATACCTCGTTGGAAATATCTCTCTGAGGAATACAACTGTTGATGCGATTTCCATAACAAAATGTGTAGGATCATCCTGTTGACAACCTCTATCTCGCCATAAGTTTGGGGATGGAAAGTTGCGGACTTAGTGAGCTTGGCGTCCAACATCGACTAGAGACTGAACCAAAATGTACTGAGGAACCTGCTGTCCCAGTCTGAGATGATAGACTCTGGGATCCCAAAGTGTACCCACACTCATTCAAAGAAGAGTTTAGTAGTGGCTTCTGCTGTGATATTCTTCTTTCAGGTCATCATAATGGCCATCTTCGAGAATCTCTCGATGACCACAAAAATGTAGGTTTTAACCCCGTACAGAAATTACCTGCATATGAATTCTAAATCACAAGAAAATAAAAAATGCGAGAGGCATAACCCATAAAACACATATACACAGAGATTTCCCACTGGATCTCAAAACCGAGACTACCAGCTTGATTTTTCATTATATTCCTTTCAATGTTACAATACATATTTATACATGCCGAAGCATCCAATACCATGGACCGACAAACCATCGCGTCCAAAATCATGGACCAAAAAACCATAGGTAGTTTCGCCCAACCTAATATAGGGTCCAAAAAAAAATTTTCTCAGGGCGCTGCCCCGAAACCCGTAGAGGGGGG
>APFE031468547.1:0-16351 GCA_000404065.3 Pinus taeda | reverse complement strand
GCGCTGTCTATTTAACATGTTATGCCAGATCAATAGCCATTTTCTCCTCCATCTCTATATTCATGAGCTCCTCACTCATTTACTATGAGTTGTACTAAAGTGTTTATAACAACAAGTCCTTCCTACTACCACTTACCTCACCAAGCTTTCTTCTGTACTCAGTCTTTTGGCAAGCACTAGGTTCTCTATCTCTTGAACCTCCTTTGAGCACTCTTCTTTGCTCCTTCTAGGCTTTAACTCATCTGCACTTCTCAAGAACACAACTATTCTCTTGTATTTCAATCACCATGAAATACTTGGTTTTGGCGACCTCTTCTTTCAATTAGAAAGTCTTCCCAACTTCTTTCATTACTCAACAATTCTACCCACATCCTTTTTTGGAATTTCCTTTGTGATCTACAACAATATCTCTATAGTAACAAGTATCCTTCTTACTACATATGCCTTACTAAGCTTCTCACCTATGAGCTCAATCTGTTAGCATTTTTCTGGTTCTTTCTTCTGGAACCAATTCCAGCACTCCTCGCTCTAGATTGCTGCAACCTTCTCACCTCCTTATGCTGTCACCTATGTGTCTATATAAAAACCACACATTCTCCAATCTTCAAATAAAATCAAAACAAAACATGCCATCTCACCTTCAAGATCTTTGTGTGATCTTATTCCACCATCTTCTGTATTTTGAATGGATTGTCCTATGTTTCTTGCATCTGCAATTCTTCCAATATTCTGCTATACCTTACCTCTGTGTGCTTACTATGTGTCAGATTAAAATCTGATCTCCTCTTGCCTACTTTCATCACCATTCACCTGTATATACACCTTTAGAACATAACTCTGTTCTAAACTCTTTTCAAAGAAATGTTCACACAACATTTGTTTGTGTTACCATAATACCAAACGTTTCAATCACAATTCTCCTCTCATACCAAAATGACATAGGAAAACCTGCATACACCCACAGTATGCATGTCAAAATGCATATATCTATTTTGCCTCAAGAATTTTAACTCTCTGTTGAGTCAAATCTTCAACTCTTAATGGTTAAGGCCCCTTTAATAATCTTTGTAGAACGATTTAATAACTAAACACAGTCTGCCCTTCATTCATCCTTTCATCGGGACTCATTCACATCATTTTCATTAAATTTTCTGATTATTTAATGCACCCTCATGAACTCCCATTAATCCTTATGCCACACATATATCTAATCCCCACTCTTACCTTAGTTATAATTGGACTTGAACCACAAACCCAGCTATCGTGCTTTATTTCTATTACAAACCTTTTATAATAGAAATACTCATAAAACATACATAACTTACCTTCTCCACATTTTCTCGTCATTCCAAGTTCCTCAAGGCTCCCTTTATTGTTATCACAATCTCACTAACATGCCTCCTAAGACTCCTTTCACATCCGATATGAGATAACCCTCTAGACTTCAACATAATATAAACTGCATTCATCACTTTCTTAGGTCCACTCTTCTATCACACATCACAAATCCTTTCGGCCTATTTATCATAGCATACCACATTATTTATCGGCTCGCTCCACATCACATGTCACATTGGTTAAGGCCCAGTACATTACATTGGAATATTTGTGATGCGATCAAACCTCCGATCACATTGAACATCGCAATCACATATCACAATCACTTATGGCCCAAGGTTAATTCCTCCCATTGGACTATTGTGATATGGGATTCCACAACAATCCTCCACCATTGATCCAATCACTCTATCTAATGGTTACTGATGATCTTGCATATTGCAATCACAATTCCCTTAATGCCGATTCATTCACTTACTTGACAAGATGTGATGCCATATTCATAACTCCATTCCTTACGACTTGATCTCATCCACTGATCTGATAGATCCAATAGTGCTTGTGCATTAACACTTCATTCTTTCATTCTTCTTTCCAATTGAGTTTTACGCCACTTCTCCAACATTCCTTTGTGGCTTTAGTTATTTCAGTGGTTCTTCATCTTTCCACTATTCCCTGCGCAACTCACTCCTGAGCTTAATTATGTGAGTTCTTTAGTCACTATCGCTCCAGAACATTACTTTGGTTCTTCAAATAGATTCAAAGGTCCATTATGATCCTCTGTCTCATTCTTCTCCACTGTGTTTTCTACCAAACTCCTCCTGCATACATATACTGTATTGGATTCCAATTCATTAATAATTCATCATGCCATACTCGAATCACACACTTATACAATTTTGGAATTAATCTTTGCATTTATAAACAAACATTTACAGAGTTTCTCTCTCAGGCCTAATCTTCTAATGTCAGTGGCCTTTGTTTTACAATATACCCATAGACCACAGTCACACTCTAACCAGCTAACCTATCCACCCTATCTCTCTTGATTTTTCCTTTTAGGCTTACATTTGTACAAAGGGATTCGAAAATCAATTCCTGATTTAGATCCATAAACTCCTCAATAAAATTCTAAAATATCTTTCTCATCCCTAAGGATCCTCTCTAATCCTCAAAATCATGAACTAACTCCTAATATGAGTTTTACAATTAATTCTCAAATCCCTCAATCTCTCAACTATCCTAAATCTCTCATATTCTCCTACATTCGAGAATATTTACAAATATGTCTCACAATATTCAATTAAATCATATTCTCATTGAAATCACTCAAAATCCTAATTAATTACATTAATTCACACTTAGGAAACTAACTTCCTTGGAAACATAAGACCCCTTATGTCTTACTAAAATACAATGATATTATTGAGCTTAATGCTCTTGCATCACATCTTAATCATTTTAACATTAATCATTGTTGGTGTGTTTATCAAGGGTTGTCACCTGGTTTGACCTACATTCACCATTATTAAGGCTATCATTAGTCTCCTTCAATCATTATGTAATAAAAATGCATATTCATATAATCATATCAATAATTTTAACATTAATCATTGTTGTTGTGTTTATCAAATTCAAAATTATCAAGGCTATCATTAGTCTCCTTCAATCATTATGTAATAAAAATGCATATTCAAATAATCATCTCAATCATTTTAACATTAATCATTGTTGGTGTGTTTATCAAAGGGTCAACTTCATAAAAGTTAACATTCTGCCTTCATTAACAACATTATTGCAATATTAATATTATTGTCAATAAATTCTTTTCAGAAACCATTCATTGTTCTTATCTTTGTGATAAATTGAAATTAGTGTGTTTTCATGCTCTATAGCATTATTACGCCTTTATCTCAATTCCACTCATCACATTTGCATTAATCATATATATGTAGAAGCTAATATAACTTTCCTTTCCTGTCATTTTTAATTTACTTTATATTGTTGTCTACCTTGTCCAAGTAATGTAGTGATGCCCGATTTGGGATGATTTTCTATTTCCTTTTTAAAGGCAAACCATCAATCCACTTGCAGTGTTGCTTCAAGTTTTGGTCTTTTTCCATCCTGATGCAACTTTGTTTACATGTGCAGTCATAGGGTTTTTATTCATTTGTTATAGATATACTATACTATATACTATTCATTTGTTAAGTGTGTGGTCCATATTTGACCTGTGACTATTAATTTGTTATATGTATACTATACTATATACTATTCATTTTTTAAGTGCGTGGTCCATATTTCACCTGTGACTACTTTTGGAATGGTTAATAAACCATAATTTTGCTTCAAAAAAATAATTATCTTATATCAATACTCTCTTTTTTTGCTAAGGCAAGAGATGTTCCTTCTATAACCATTAATCAAAAAATAATTTACATAATTTATAGCTATCCCCCAGACAATGTGGACCAAGAACAAGGTTGCTTAGCACTAGAGGCAAGGCTGCCAACCTAAAACAAAGACCCAACAAATCCTTTGGGAAATAAACCCAAAGGTGCTGAAAGAGAAGACGGGCTGGTGAAGAACCAAACAAAGCCTCCCCAAGACACACTAAGCCAACTGATTTAACGTGACCTTCCAAGTCACATCTGGATCCAACAACGAAGGAGAAATTCACTTCCCGAAGACATGTGGAACTTAACTCCCTAGCCCCACACAACACCATGCTCAATCTGGATCATTGAACCCTGCTTCTAAATTCGATGGCCCAAAAACATATCGCTTGGCCCAAAATGCTAAAATTCCAACCCGACAAAAATTAACTTTTCTGAGAAGCCGCGCACTAGATAATGCTCTACACTAACCCAACTGCATGATAATTTCTGATCGTTCATTATTCTATGACATCCAATGGACGAGATCCATATCGTACCGTTAATTTTCCTGAACTTTACCGTGTGATTAGGGTGGTTTACCGCACCCTCCCTCCTCCATGTGTCATTAGCTGCATGGAATCACTTTTGATTTACAAAAACCACCTTTCAATTGAGAGTGGTGTGATCACCTACAAACCAATCAGGAAGTAGTTTTTCCTTCCGCAAGGTGACACCATGGGAAAAATGGTTGCCATAGTAATCTTGAACCCCATTCTTTACCTCTAGAATGTTGAGCACATTGTTCCACTCCTCCTTGTTGTGATTATAGTGTATGCAGCCAGGATTTGCATTGATCTTTTTGGAATGAAGCCAGTTGCCTGGCCTATGCCATTGATTCCTGAAGTTGATAATATCAGTGCTACAAAAGCCTGCCTTAATCTACTATCCACCTACATGTTTGACCAAAATGAGGGGATCCATCTGAGAATTGCTCATTGAGACCTTTCCTTTTTAGTTTTATCCCGAAATACATCTTTGTCCTCTTCCACTAGATTATGACTAAGAGTTTTCAGATTTCCATGTGGCATTGCTTGCCACCCTATCAAAAATCTGCTTTCCCTGCAGCTAACTCCTTGGTTGGCCAAGAAATCCACCAGTTTGTTAGTCTTTCTACGCACATGATTGAACCTGACTAAGTTAAGCCCCTAAAGGTGACCTTGAATTCTCTGGAAAACTTGGATTAACTTCTAGTTCTATGATACTTTCTCCAGCTCTGATTCGCAATTGATTCTTGTTACCGAGTTAATAACTAACTCAAAGTCGGCTTCAATTATCATGTTGTGGTAGTTTTCCTCCTTCAACAAATCTAAGCATTGCTTCATTGCCATTAATTCTTCCATGTTATTGATGGCTCTTCCTAAATGACAATGGAAGAGTTAGAGGATGTTACCTACTTCATCCTGCAGAACCCCCCTAAAGCCAATTATTCCAGGGTTGCCTTTAGAGGCTTTATCTATGTTTTATTTCAAAAAACATCTTGGAGGAGGTTGCCAGTACTCTTTTTCAGATTCCCCTTTGCTTGTTGTTTTGTTCTAGCTTAGGAGGGAGATCCCTTGCATTCCTAACAGCCTAAGAGTTCTTAAGTATACTCCTGAGGGAGGATTTTTGGGAAGATGCCTGACTGTTAAGTTGACTGTCTCCTTGATCTGTTTTAAGATTTCATCAAACAGGTGAAGAGCGAGATTCTTTTCATTTTTAAATATTATCGTATTCCTTTATTTCCATATCTTCCAAATAATAAAACTTGGCATGAGATCCCAAGCTAGGTTGAGAACTTCATTATCCAAAAACATTCTCCTCCATCTGTTTAGGGTGTTAGTAATACTCACTTGTCCTTCTTAGACTGTTGAAAAATGTTAGCAAAAGCATCCCATGGCCTAGAAGTGAAATTACAGCTATTCAGAAGATGTTCCATAGTTTCCTCTTGGGCTTCGCAGAGCTGGCATATGGAAGGTCCTAGTATGCCCCTCTTTCTAATATGTCCCAAGAAAATATTTTCCTTTAAAGAACCAAGCACATGAAGAGTTTGATCTTCATCCAACCTTGATGTCTCCAAAGGTTTAGCCAGGTTCTATTCGGAGCCTGGGAAGCTAGCTCAAGGAGAATACCTTTTGCTTCCTTAATATTGAAGATGCCTTCATTGTTGTTTCCCCATATGAGTTGGTATTGCCCTTTAAACACCAAGATCATCCTTTGTTCCAACATTTTCCCAAGAGCCTCTGCTTTTGTTTTCAATATTATATCATTCCTGCAATCTATATTCTTCCATATCCTCCATTTTCTAGTATTGTGGGTATAATCCCAAAAATATTTCACTCTTGTCAAACCTTGGGTGTCAGTCTCATGCTTAAGGTTCCAAAAATCCTCTTTTAACAGTCTTGGTTCTTGTTGCCATTTGTCCTCCCAGAAAAGAGTAAGGTCTCCTTCTCTAGTTTCCCAAAAGCTGTTTCTTTGTACTAAACCTTTGTTCTCTCAGGCTTTATTCCAGATGGCAGAGCCTTTTATGTTTCCAGACATCCTTATGAGATAAGTGTGATGATTTTCTTTCCATATGCTTGCCCATTGTGCCTTGCTATTTTTAACCCAACTCCACCAGAGTTTGGCCCCTAGAACCTTACTTAGGATCTCCTAGTCATCTAAGCCAAGGCCTCCATTATTCTTGGGTTTACAGATCTTTTCCCAAGAGACCAAGGCCCACTTCCTTCTAGATTCCTCCTTGCCCCAGAGAAAGTCTCTTTGGATGTTTCTGAATTGCTGCAAAAAAATTTTAGGGGTCGGTAGTGCTGATAGCTTGAAAATTGGAATTGATTGGAGCACTGCCTTTGTCAGCACGAGTCTACCTGCCAGATTTAAAGATCTACTCTCCCATTTTCTGACTTTATCCTACATTTTGTTGATCAGTGGTTCCCAAAAGCTCTTGTGCAAGGGTTTCACAGTTAGAGGAATTCCTAAATACTTTGAAGGGAGGGAATCCCTCTGAAAGCCTAGAATTATGGAGATATTTCTCTGAATAGCAATATGAGTATTAAAGAAAAATATTTTAGATTTGGAGCGGTTAACTTCCATACCTGAAGCCATGGAAAAATGCTTCAGTATTTGTTTGTATGCCTGAGCCTCTTTGACTATGGGGATTCCTTGTAACATTGTATCATCAAAAAATTGTTTATGTGTCAAATCCTGACCATCCTCCTTCAGTGGAAGACCTTGAATTTTGCCCATAACTCTGGCATGCTTGATAGATTGGCCAAGACCTTCCATAATGAGTATGAAGAGGAAGGGAGAAAGTGGATCCCCCTCCCTCAGCCCTCTTGAAGGAAGAAAAATCTCAGAACGAAAGCCATTAACCAATATTGAAAAGCTAGAATAGGTAACCAAGGGCATGACCCAACTTACTCAGTTGTGATCAAAACCAAATGCCTTTAGCACTTTCCTGATATAGGTCCAGTTCACTTTGTCATAAGCTTTTGCTATATCTAGTTGCAAGATCATACCAACTCTCCTTGTGTTGGTTAATGACTGAACCACTTCATGAGCTTGAATAATGTTGTCCAGAATTTGTCTGCCTTTAACATAACCTGATTGTTCCCCTGAAATCAGAGAAGCAAACAGAGGTTTAAGTCTGTTGGCCACAACCTTAGATATTATCTTGTATACCACATTGCATAGTCCTATGGGTCTATACCTATGTGGTGTTTTTGCATTTTCCTGTTTAGGGATCAGGGAGATGAAGGAGGTGTTGAGCGTTCTCGAGATGGTTCTGTTTATCTTGGAGTCTTTCACAACATTCAAAATATCCTCTTTTACAATATTCCAACAAGCTTTAAAGAAATCTACATTGAAGCCATCCAGGCCTGGTGCTTTCCCATTCTGCATGTCATTGAGAACCTCATTGACCTCCTCTTCAGTCACTTTCTGTTGAGATTGAAATTGTCCTCTCTAGACACCAACTTAGGTATATGCTTGGGTAAGTCCTCGATATGATGTTCTCTTTCTGGATTACTTTCCTGGGCTATTTCTCGGAAGTGTTGAACTAACACCACCTCTATATTTTCATGGGATTGTAGAAGTTGTCCATCCTCCTCTTTTATTGAATAAATTTTGTTGTGTGCTCTATTCACCATGGTGGATCCGTGAAAAAATCTAGTATTACGCTCTCCTTTTAGCCATTGGACTCTAGATTTCTGTCTCAAGAATATTTCCTCTTGTTTACACAAGTTCTCCCAATCTTGATGATGTTTCTCGATTAGATAATTTTTGTCCTTATCAAAACCTTTTGTGATTATAGCTTGGTTGAGTTCCTGCATTTTATTTTCAACTGATTTCTTTTCTGCAAAAATATTGTCAAAATTCTTCTTATTCCATTCTTTGAGCCTCATTTTTATGTGCTTTAATCTTTTATGAAGCATGAACGTTCTAGTTCCTTGAATCTATGGATCTTTTGCCCACCATTTTTCAATATTACTGATGAAATCTATGTGTGAAAGCCAAATATTCTCAAATCTGAAAGGTCTATTCCGGGGGTACCTATACCCTAGATCTCCATTTGAATTGGCCAGTGATCTAAGCCTCCAATTAGATGCTACTTGAGACTCCCCTCCTCTCTTTCTCTTCCAAGTGAAGAGGCCATTGTTTGTTTCAACATCCACTAATTTCATATTATCTTTAAAGATTTGAAAAACGAAAGAGTCTTTACTTAGTGCTCTAGTTCCACCTTTTTTCACAAAATGACTTTATCATATTGAAATCCCCTCCCATGATCCATGGTATTCCAGCATGTCTCTCCTTGAGATTCACAAGCGAATCTGTCAGCCTGAGTTTCTCCTCTATCCTTTGAGGGCCATACACATCTGTGACTAGATAGGTACTCCTATCTCCTACAGGCTGAATCACTACTGATAAATAATTTCTTGCAGCCTCTACATCAACTATGTTAATTCTTTGAGGGTTCCAAAGAGTGAGAATACCTCCTACTGTATTCTCTGCTTTAACTTCTAGATATTCAAACCTACTGAGCCATTTACTATGTAGTTTCCTTAAATCTTGAATGGAACACTTCTGTTATCGAGAAATCTAGTGTCCATGCAGAGCTGCTAGTCCCACTAAGATGGGTCGCTATCTTAGAAACAAACAAACTAAAGTTACTTTCATTTTCCTTTATGAGAAGTAGATAGGAGAAGATAAAAGAATACCGACCTCAATCTTTCGCTTGGTTCCTTGCTTGTTCCTTCTCCCCTCTGACAGATCTTTGCCACTCCTTCCTTGATTACCCTGCTTCAAAGAGAACCTATAAAGTCAAAGTAGCATAATACCTTCAAAGTATAGATATCTACAATCATAAACAATATAGTACCAAATTTATATTCACCACACAAATGCATATATCATCAAACATACAAAAATGTGGAGGAAAACTTGAATAGATTTATTGATATAAAGATTAGAAGAGATGATTACAACCCATTGATCTGACCCAACGTCATCCTCCCCGCATGAAAGCCCTTCTTCACCTCATGAAAATCTTAGATCACCCAACACTATGATATTCCACCCAGAAACCAACAACACTTCCTTACAAGATACAAAATTCCAGCCTTTAGATCTCTAGGATGAGGGATCCATATATAGATTTTTAAAGGGGGTGAGTCAGTATCTGGGATTTTGATTAGTGTCCCTTCTCTTATAGTTCTTGGTTCCACTTAGAGATTCATGATCTCTTACTCATCCCTAGGTGAATTGAGAGAGGCAAGTGTCATAGGAGAAGTTTTTGGAAGATTCCATGATCATCCACCTTGTAAACTGTCTCTGCCATTTGTCTACTCTCGCCCATCATACCCTATAGAAGGGATTTTCAGTATGCATCACATCTTTTGCATGTGGCAGGCGAGATGCATCACACCCTTAGCACTGAGCAGTCTGTATGGTCCAATTTTGACCAGTTCTGAGTAGTTTTCCATGGAGAACTTCTGGGAGATGACGTAATCAGCTGACCTTATACCTTTAGGGTATGAAACAACACTTTTAGGGACTCAGAAGCCCTTGGTTTATGGACATATATGATTGGGGCTGCAGTGCCCAAATATGTCTATAACAGTTGCCCCCTAAAGCATCAGGTCATATATCTTTTGATGTCAGGTGAAATGCTTTATCGTGAGGATCCGAGGTTTTTTGAATAGGAAGGCGACCTCTAATAAGATACAATACAATACATTATCTTCATAATATTTTCATGATCTAGCTAAGGCAGGCATTCCCATGCTCAACTTTATAAATTCATTTTCATGTACATAGGATAGACAACCGTCTGTATGGCAGGCTGATGATTCTGATAGAGCCATCATCCTTTGATTTGGATTATCATTTGTGTAGCAATGATGTACATTTGATGTCTTTATTTTCCTAAATATATCACAGCCCAGATAGATGAAACTAGATCCGAGGTCTTCAAACTCATTCAATCTTCGCCCTAAGTACAAGTTGATCCATGTGAAAAATGTTATGGAGTCGAACATGGAAAGATATCACCTGATTACCAGCCAATGATGTAAGTTGTTAACAAACGTGAGAGGAATCACTAATAATGATGATGACCCTCAAGGTACTACAGTACAATTTGCGTGGTATGAAAATGGGACTTGGCATCGAACACCACACAAAATCTTTTGGTCGAAGGCCACTGATGTAAACCTATCACTGGAAGTGAGAAACTTGCCATTGAGGCATGCAAGCTCCAAAGTACTGAAATGGTTGTTCCTAGGTCGACTTCTTGGATAATGAGCTGTCGTCGACAAGAAATGACCCATCGTAAGACGGCCTTAATGAATCCCACATTTACGACACGGAATGGAGCAAATGATTTTGTGGAGGTAAAAATGATCTGATGATATAGGGTTCAGGATGGTGGTCATGAAAGAATGGAGTGTGAATGTATTGCAGCGGGTGAGACACAGACTGGGTTGGTGAATTCTCTGAGTGACTTCACTTGAACATATCAGCAAAACTGAAATGGATAGGTAGCGTTAACCCCAAAGATGGATGGTACGATAGACTGTTACACTAAAATTTGTCACCATGACTATCTGCAGTTAGTATGGCTCCATCAATAGTCATACTATCCTCCTTGGCAAGCCTTATACCTCTGCTCTCCATGTCAAACTTCAAAGAAGAGAGAAAGTCATTAAAAAACATGTTTATCTCTGGGTACGCAGGTTCTCTCTACCTTACCTGTGTGTACGCACTTCAAGTTCATTATAACTGCGTACTTGTACGCTCTGTATGTCAAGGAATGGGTGCGTACCCCTGTAAAGGTCAAAAGGTGCGAGTTTCATCTTAAAAAAGTTACTTTTGGTCATTTCTAGAGCATTCTAGAAGATTGTTTGACGTGTATTGAGCGCCTCCAGATGGTTCATGCATCCCTATGAAAGAGGAACTTATCCCATCAAGAGAGGAGCTACCCCATCCAAAAGAGGGAGTATCCCATTGATGTTGGACCTGATTAACTTCCTCTAGAAAACTATAAATACAGGCATTGGGCCAGAGGAGGAGAGGTTAAAAGCTGAACATTCCAAAGGGTAGATGCTGCTGGAATTAGGACTTCCTTGTAGAAGCTTGTGAGGAGAGATTACCATCCTTTCTTGTTTCATTTGGAAGTGGGTGAGCTTATCAAAGTAAAGGAAAACTCTTTCTGGACCCTGGGAGGAACTTGCACAACACCAAGGCTCAGGTTGTAATGGTTTCTTTTGTTTCCTATTAATACAAATAAGTCCATTCTTCTCAACAATTTGTTATTAATGAGTTGTTTCATATACTCGTTGGTCTGTATGTTGAATATGTTTTATTTATGAGATATTCAGGTGCTATGTAATCGTTCGATTGTTAGTGAATGCAGGTTTCGAAGTGAAGGAGGGGCTCATCCAGATCGACGAGGCTGGACTACTACAACAACGTTGGACTACAGGTAGGATCTAAAACACTTTATTTCTTGTATGGTAAATGCATGTTTAGAGAAGGATTGCTCTTAATTGTCTTGTTTGTCACTAGAAAGTCTTAGGCTTCTAGGGAGGTTGGTTTTGTCCGCAAGATTAACTCTTTCCACATGACAGTGGGATTTGAGAATTAATTGTAAAACTCATATTAAGAGTTAGTTTATGATTTTGAGGATTGGAGAGGATCGTTAGGGATGAGGAAGAGATTTTAAGATTTTGTTGAGTTTATGGATCTAAACCAGGAAATGGTTTTAGAATCCCTTTGTATAAATGTAAGCCTAAAAGGAAAAATCAAGAGAGATAGGGTGGATAGGTTAACTGGTTGGAGTGTGACTATGAGTCTACGGGTATATTATAAAACAAAGGCCACTGACATTAGAAGATCAGGCCTAAGAGAGAAACTGTGTTAATATTTGTTTATATATGCAAAGATTAATTCTGAAATTATATAAGTGTGCGCTTCAAGTATGGCATGATGAATTATGAATGAATCGGAATCCAACACAATATATGTATGCAGGAGTAGTTCGGCAGAAAACATAGTGGAAAAGAACGAGACAGAGGATCATAATGGACTTTTGAATCCATTCGAAGAACCAAACTATTGTCTGGAGTGATTGTGACTAAAGAACTCACAGAATTAAGGTCAAGAGGGAGTCACACAACAGAATAGTGGAAAGATGAAGAACCACTGAAATAACTGAAGCCACAAAGGAATGTTGGAGAAATGGGGTAAAACTCAATTGGAAAGAAGAATGAAAGAATGAAGTGTCAATGCGCAGGCACTATTGGGTCCATCAGATCAATGGATGAGATCAAGTCGCAAGGAATGGAGTTATGAATATCGCATCACAACTTATCAAGTAAGCGAATGAATCGGCCTTAAGGGAATTGCAATTGATATATGCGAGATCATCGCTGACCGTTGGATCGAGTGATTGGATCAATAGTGGAGGATCATTGTGGAATCATGCATCACAATAGTCCAATGGGAGGAATTAACCTTGGGCCATAAGCGATTGTGATATGCGATTGCAATGTTCGATGAGATCAGAGGTTTGATTGCATCGCGAATCTTCCATGGTAATGTATTGGGCCTTAACGAATGCAACATGCGATGTGTGACATGTGATGTGGAGTGAGCCGATAAATAATATGGTTTGCAATGTTAAACGGGTCTAAAGGATTTGCGATGTGCGATAGAAGAGTAGACCCGAGAAAGTGATGAATGTGGTTTATATTATATTGAAGTTCGGAGGTTTATCGCATATCAGATGCGAAAGGAGTCTTAGGAGGCATGTTAGTGAGATTGAGATAGCGATAAAGGGAGCCTCAAGAAACGTGCAATAGTGAGAAAAAGCGGAGAAGATAAGTTATGAATGTTTTATGAGGATTTCTATTATAAAATGTTTATAATAGAAACAAAGCATGATAATTGGGTTTGTCGTTTAAGTCCAATTATAACTAAAGTAAGAGTGGGGATTGGATATACGTGCGGCATAAGGATTAATGGGAATTCATGTGGGTGCATTAGATAATAAGAAAGGTTAATGAAAATGATGTGAATGAGTCCCGATGAAAGGATGAATGAAGGGCAGACTCTGTTTAGTTAATAAATCGTTCTACAGATATTATTTGAGGGGCCTTAACCATTAAGAGTTGAAGATTTGACTCGGGAAAGAGTTAAAATTCCTAGGGAAAAACAAATATGTGCATTTTGCCATGCATACTGTGGGTATATGCAGGTTTTCCTGCGTTAGGATGATTATATGAATATGCATTTTTATTACGTAATGATTGAAGGAGACTAATGACAACCTTGATAATTGTGAATGTAGGTTAGATTGGGTAAAAGACTCATGGGCGAACCTCTATACCTACAATCAGAAATAAAAAACAACAATGAAATGTTATGAAAGCAAGATATCACCAAATAAAGTGGAAATAAGGCACTTTATCCAACAAAGGTAAATTGAGCAGATGAAATTTTAGGTGGGAAGCAGATTTCAGCCTCGGTTGAAGGGCTAGAAGCAAACATCGAGGAGGGTGTTTTTCTCAAGGGAAGATGTAACACCCTTTAATAAAAATTAAATAACTAATTTACTTTTCTATATTAACTCATCAGTAAACCCAGGTTGTGGAAGCGTCATTGAAAATTTAATATTTAAAGTTATTTTGATTTTATTTTTAAAAAAATTGGTTATGGGTAGCGAAGGAATTTAGGGAAAAAGTCACTAAGAAAAAGTTTCATTTAACATAAAATTCAGGGGCACTCACTACCACCCCTAGAGATAAATTATCTCAATTAGGGAAGCAGAAGAGAAGAAATAATGAGAGAAATATTGAAGCTATTGTGGGCGAGAGAAATAAAATAGTTTCTTGTATACATTGTTGTCAAGGGAAGGGAGGACATTGCCATTGCTAGTAGGGAATTCTTGAGCTGGCTAAAGCCAACAAACATATGAGTCTCTGAGCTGGAGTAGTCTTAAGGCCCTATAACAGACTTGGTTAAGTCATTTTCAATGACTATTTTGGGAATGAAACTCGCATGGGGGAGAACTGATAAGGAGGACCACTCCATTCCTAATGTATTCCCTAGCCAACCTTCATTGGAACATATAAGTATTTTAATTCTGGTTTTTCTAAAATATGAAAGTAATTTATGTAGTTGTAGAAGTATCGTTCCTTTGGATCATCTATTTTGAATGATGAACAATGACTTGCTGAAAGGAAATGGTATAATTTTCTTATACATAATTAAGTAGAAGACTATTTTTGTGTTAGCCTATGTGGGAAATGGATATTTTGGGACAACTTAACTGATAAGTACTCTTATTCCTAACTTTCTAGGACATAACCATGATCTATATTGATGTATTTTAGAATAGAACTATGGTTTTAAAATAGTAAAAGTGTATAGAAAGTTCCAACTCATAGTAGTAACCTATTATGATGATTTCCTAAAGTTTTCAGGAAGTTTGACAAGAATATGGAATAAGAGCTAAGTTAAATATTTGTATAGGGAATAAAAAAAGGGTTAAGATTTTGGAATCAGTTTGTTCCAATATATAAAGGTAAAATATTATCCTTGGTGGGACAACCGTTAATTATGTTGATTATGTACCTAAATCTAAGCACTTTATGAACAAATGGGGTCCTCTTAATTCTCAAACATTTGAATATAGAATTTACATTGGTAAATAATAGATAAGAAGATGTCATTAAAGAGAAGAGAAATACTTAGAGGTAGTTCCTTCATTAAAATGTGAAATGTTTCTCAAACATTTGAATATATAATTTAGAGGGGTAAATAATAGATAAGAAGATACCTCTAAAGAGAAGAGAAATACTTAGAGGTATTTCCTTCATTAAACTATGAAATGCTTGTTGAACATTTGAATCTAGAATTTATAGTGGTAAGTAATAGTGGTAAATAATAGATAAGAAGATGCTGGTAAAGATAAGAGAAATACTTAGAGGTAGTTCCTTCATTAAACTATGAAAGTAATTTCAGAACCTAGCAAACTCTTCAACAAATAAAATTTTTGAGGCATGTCAGTTAGTTCTGATAGGTTAGCTCCAGTCGATCATCAAGAATAAGAGCACTTCCTCCAATATCATCTATCTATATATATATAAACTGCTTATCGCGAGCACTTCCTCCAATGAAGGACATGTCCAACAAAAAGAACCCAGAATACCCCTTCACTGAAAAATGAGTAAATAATACTCCACATTTAATTTTCAAAAATAGGCCACTGAACCAAAGACAAAATTTGCAATTCAAATTCACCCATTACCAAAAGGTTAATGTCAACATGAAAGAAATCTCTTAGGAACTAAATGTTAACATGTTTATAAATCTGAATAAATAGGTCTAATTAAGAAATAGTGGCAAGGCCACTGCCAACAAAATATATATGTGATAAAATGAGATGTTTAGGAACACATTTATATATAAAACTTGTATAGTAAACCAAACGAGAGTTTATGCATAGCCACTACATTTCAACAATTTTATATATTTGAATAAATATGTCTAATTAAGAAATAGCTGGCAACAAAATATATATGCAATACAATGAAATGTTTAGGACCAACATAGTTAAAAAACCCATAGTATAAATTGTATTGGTAAATCCAAGTTGACAAAGAAATATTCAAGGTGTTTACACCCAGGTTGTTCCCTATGATTCCCAAGGGAATACGGCCGGGGTAACCACTAACCAATCTTTGGACTACAGCTTCTAGCCCAGCTGTAATCAGAGAGGGCTCTCTCTGTAAGGTTTGTCACTGTTTTAATGAAGTTTTAGGCTATTTATGAAGTGGATGTTTGATTGTTTTTATGTTTGGTTGGGAGGGTTCTTCTGATAGTTTTTAGAGCATTATCTGCAGATGAAACTAATCCATTGGGCAATGGGGTCTGTAACTGTTGCTTCCTTGAAATCCTGGCTTAGTGCAGCTGGAATTACAGGGCCTGTGTGTATTTCATAAAACAAACTGTAAATTTTAAGGGTGAAATGAAAACAACTAGCAAAGAGCAATTAAGGATTCTTTACTAAGCTGGGTAGTGGGAAAGAGGTCTATTACTTA
>APFE031468545.1:3184-29133 GCA_000404065.3 Pinus taeda | reverse complement strand
TAATATCTTAAATTAATAATTATTTTATTCTAATTTTATAACCTATGATAAAAAAGTATTTTTGGATCATCTAACAAAGACATGGAAGGGAAACTTGCTTCAATCCAAGGGAGAATGGAAATAATATCGATATCAGAATCAAAGCTTCGTAAGGAAGCATCAGCTTTTAAGGCTCTCCACACAAACCTAGGAAAGGAAGAGGAACACTGGAGACTAAAATCCAAAAATCACTAGCTTAAGGCAGGGGATAGGAACACTAAATTCTTCCACAAACAAGCCAAGTTCAGGGAATCAAAACATAATATAACTCAGATAACTCATGGGGGGGAGACCATCAATAAGTTTGAGGAAATCAAAAGAGCAACAGTGGAACATTTTGAAAATTTGTATACAAAGGATAATACATGGGATCTTGCCAATGAAGACTACTTTCTTGAGAGCATCCCTCAAATGGTGACGGAGGAGTGGAATCGCTCTCTAACTTCTCCCACGACGCTAGAGGAAATTCAAAAAGTAATTTACTCCTTTCCCCCAGATAAAGTGTCGGGCCAGGATGGATTCACAACAAGCTTCTATCATTCCCTCTGGGATGTGATCAAGAGTGACCTTTGCAGATTGGTGGGATACTCCTTCAAAACATTTGCGACGGGGGGAGGCATAAACTCTTCTTTCCTAGACTTAATCCCTAACGAATCGAACCCCTCCTTGTTCTCTAGATTCCGTCCTATTTTCCTTTGCAATGTCTCCTACAAAATCTTCTCGAAGCTCCTGGTCTATCACCTTAAGCCTTTATTGCCCTCTCTGATCTCTGAAATCTAGGGGGGCATTGTTCTAGGTAGGCAAATCTTCGATAATATAATCCTAATATAGGAAGCTCTAGATTCAACCTAGCACAGGGGAGATCAAGGTATGATTATAGAGCTCGACATGGCAAATGCCTTTGACTGGGTTAGGGATGGATTCCTATTAAAAGTTCTTAGGAAAATGGGGTTGGATGAGACCTTCATCAAATGGATAAATCTTTGTATTGCCTCCCCTTGGGTTGCTCCACTGGTAAATGGAAGAGCAGCTGTATTCTTCAAAGCCTCGCGAGGCCTCCCGTAAGGGTGCCCCGTCTCTCCTTTTTTATACATTATCATGGTGGATACCCTGATTCGAAAATTGGAGTTTGAAGGAGTCTCCCTCAACCTCACTGGCATATGTTACAAGGAAGACATCAGAAGTATAAATCATGGGCAATTCGTGGATGACACTATTATGATGGGAGGAGCCTCGACCACAATCGCTTGCCATTTTAAGAGTCTTATATAGTTTTCTTAGTGCTTCCTGGGGAGCCACTAATGATAACAAGCCACATCTATAGCTAAAACATCTCAAGACAAAGAAAAAAGGATAGAAGAAATCTTGGGTTTCAAAGCAATCTGAGAGTGGACAAATTTCAATTATTTAGGGATCCCAATCTTCCGAAGACGAGCTACACGACAAGTCTAGCAAAAAGTGCAAGATAAAATAAAAACAGAAATTGTAAACTAGGGTGGTATTTGGCTTAATTATGTTGGAAGAGAAATCCATATTAAGTCAGTCTTGTTGACAATCCCTCTGTATCAGTTTATTTCCCTTCAAGTCCCCAAGAGCATCCTTCAACAAATGGGAAAATATATAAGAAAATTCATGTGGGAAAGAGGGAAACAAGAAACAAAGAAACATCATTTAGTAAATTGGAAAACAATCAGAGCTCCAAAACAGCATGAAGGTCTGGGAATCAAGGATCCAGAGATATCTAACTTGGCAATGGGAGCAAAAATGCATTGGAGTTTGATCATGAAGTTGGGTCAATGGTGGTCCCAAGTGATCAATGCTAAATATCCATCCTAGCAAATTGGTAGTGGGGTACAGGAGGTCTCTGGTATGGGCTCTCCCATCTGGCCACTAATCTTCTCCTCTAGGGATATTATCACCAAAAATATAAGCAAAATTCCATGAAATGGAGCATCCACCAAAATTTTCCTTGATTCAATTATGGGGCTCCAGTGCTTCGATTCTAACCTATACCTAATGAATCTCAAAAACTTCTTGTGTAGTGGGGGTGGGAAGAGGTGGGGGGCGGGGAGGGGGAATTTAAGCCAGATTGTGGAGTGGAACCAACAAGGAGGTTGGAAGCTAGAAAATATCCCAGAGGCACTTCTCATACAAAGAGACAATCTTTTAAAAAAGTTAAGGGGATGTGCCCCCATAACTCTGACAAAGGCAGACAAGTGGGGTTGGAAGAATGTCAGTTACACAATCAAAGGCGATTATTCACATGTGCTCTTAAACTCCGAAATATCTCCAAAAAAATCTATTTGGGGGAAAATATGGAAAAGGAATGCCATCCCAAAAGTCAATTTTTATTTTTATTTTCGTTGGTTGCTTTCGCATAAGAAAATTCTTATAGCAGAAAATCTTCAGAAGAGGGGACTGATCGGCCCCTCAAGATGTGTGCTATGTGAATCTGTGGAGGAATCAATCCCCCACCTCTTTCTCCACTGTCATGTGACTAAAGAAGTATGGGTTGTGGTCCTTGGGCCTCTTTTTTGCAGAACAATTTCGCCTTTCGACCCCCTGACCTTCTTTAGCTCTTGGCCCAGATCCTATTTGGGCTCCCTTCAGGTCAAAAACAAGTTCAAAGAAATCTAGTTGGCTCTTCTGAAATGTCTGTTGGAAAATATGGTTATCAAGAAATAAGGCAATATTTAAAAAGACTCAACCATCACCTAGGGTAATAGTCATGACTACCCTTTCAGCTTGTGTGGAACTGCACAAACCATATTCTAATCCATCCAGGGATAAGATTGAATCCGTCCGGCTTGCTTCGTGGGTGTTTCCCCTGGCCTTTCAAGTTCTAGGGAATAGTTCTCCATCTCAGGGGAAGTGAATTGTGAGGTTGTCCTCAAAAGCTCTGGTGGACTGGTTTAGATCCATAAATAAATGGACCCTTCAATTCGATGGGCATCAAAAGGTTACTCTAGGGTGGTAGGAGGGGGAGGGATTATTGAAGATAGATATGCTTTGGGGTTTGGATGGAAGACAAACAAACACGCTAAAGCGTATGGATTTTTATGGGCCTCACCTAGGCTCAAAAGAAAGGAAAAAAAACTCTGAAGGTGTTGGGAGACTCTATGATTATAATATGACATATGAACTATGCCTCATCTGCAAAAAAACACAATATTAAACCAAATTATCAAGAGATCCCAAGGGATGATCCCATCCTTCAATTCGATGACCTTCTTCCATATTCTAAGAGGAAATAATCAAGAAGCCGACAAACAAGCTAACCTTTCTTGCCAGTTGATAGAAGAAAGGAGCGTGGTGAATGATGTCATGGGCACGACTAGTATCCCATAATTTAGTTAATGACTTACAATTCCTGGATAGTGGAGGTTGCTTTAAGCCTTGCTTGGGCAATATCAAACCTTAGAATTTGGGAATTTGATTATAAATTCATTGGGTTAACTTCATGGTCTACCCTCCTGCCCCTTATTCCTCTTCCCTCCCCCTCCCCTACCTCTTCCTTCCCCCTCCCTTTGCTCCCCCTCTCCCTTATAAATCCTTCTCATCCCTTCCCTCTGACATTCCCCTTTATTTTCCCTAGTCGCGCCCCTCTTATGTTCCATCCCATCTCCCCTCTCTTCCGTCATGTTCCCCTTGCCCACCTCTCACCCCCGCCGCTTGGGCCTCGCAGAGATCTCCTTGCGTTCCTTGGCTTGTTCAAGAGCCTCGTGGCAAGTGTGTCCTATGCTTTCACCCACAATGTGTATGTTATCATCACTCAGATGTCATCTCTATTAATAACATGGATCTCTCAGTGTGTTTTCAGTTCATTCACCCTAGTTATCTGTGCAGGATAAGGGGAAGAGAGGAGCAACATTTGTTTCTTGAACACATATTGATCCTAAAAACTCGTGGGAGGAAACTCAGAAGGAGAATGAAGGACAAGGATTAATGATGGGAAAGTAAGGCGGAGAATTAATGGAAGATCATCGAGATCATAGCCCCATCAGTGTCCTCAACACGAACTGCAACATCTCCCAACAAGGTTACTGCTATATAAGGAACAACAGTCAGAGAAGTGTGAATGGGTTAATGCTCCTTCCTGCTCAGATGGCCTCCATGCAAGCCTTGAGGGTTGAAGCTAAGGTCGTTGAGTGTTTGTAGTGGGGACTAGATTTGTGGGAAGAATCCCAAGGAGCCCGATGAGTCATAACTTTTGAGTGGGAAACTGCAAGGGTTCGCAGGTCTAGGGTTGTGGTTAGTTTGAGGCTAGCGCAGTGTTGGGAGGGGTCTTTCGATCAGACCCTTGAGAAAAGTTTGGACGCCAACCTACAGAGAGGACTGTCGAAATTCAACAGTATTTGACACTTCAGTCACTGTGAAACTTCTCAAGCTTCATGTCTAGGAGGGGGTCTAGAGCCACGACTTTGGAGCAGTGATTCTGAAGGAAAAGCATCATGGTGCAATGGGCCTGAGTGTAATTGATGAGCAAGATGCAATTGTTGGGGTTGGTAATGATATTCCACTGAATTCGGAAAGTCTAATTGATCTTGGTCCCCTCTAACTCTGCTACTGGTTAGAAGGCTTCTACTCTTCTAGTCTGCGAGGGGGTCTTGGGACATATCCTTAGGGTGGTGTGGTTGGCCCCTAAGGTGGACTGGTGGGTCGAGTACATCTCGGACTTGAGCAAGGGGGACATAAATAATTGCAACATTCTGGGATGTTAGAAGATGGATCCGAGGGGATAGTGCAGAAGACAATCCTTGGTCGAACTCTTAGGGGAGCCGAAGACCGAGGTTGGGTTGGCAAGGTGTTGGAAGTCATTGGTTGAAAGGAGAATTCAGCCAACCTACACCACTTGCGAGAAAGAGCACTTGGAATTTAGAAAAGGCCTTGCAGCTTTACAACGCAACGTGTACATTCTCACGATGCAGGAGAGACAGCTAGAGAAAAGGGTCTAAATCCGTCAGCTGGAGGATGAAGTGGAAGCAATGCATCAACAAATTGAGCAGTTGAAACTCCCGGTGGTAGAGATCGACAAGAACAGTGACTCCACAGAACATGACCTTTATAAGAACACCACAATAACCTCCACCGAGCTGGACCTGAATAGTCCAACGCCTTTGGACTTTTAGACTTTTAGTCTTTTCTATTCTTAATTGGTTTTCAAATGACAAAATGTAAATGTAAATTTTTGTTAATTCAATTTTGTAGAATTTACAGTAATAAGAGATTTGTGAATGGGAGTTTTTGTATGCACTACAGAAAACACTTGTATAGTGAGTATGCAAACCAAATGATGTATCACCTGTTCTTAGAAGATTGGAAATTACTTATGTAAAATTCTGGTTTTGGTTTTGTTTGCGAACGGTCGCACCATATTTAAATAAAAAATGTACTCATTCTGGTTATGTGTGTGTGTGTTACTTTATATTGATTTTATGCAGAAAACATTTGTATGCAAACCAAATGATGTATCACCTGTTCTTAGAAGGCAAGAAATCACTTATGTAAAATTCTGATTGTGTTTGCGAACATGCGCACCATATTTAAATAAAAAATGTACCCATTCTTGTTATATATATATATATATATATATATATATATATATATATATATAATGATTTATGTTTATAATTAAAACAAATGCAATAAGTTGCATGAATTTTTCCAAAGGGTACTTAAAACTTTTATTTAATAAAGTAGATTGTATACAAATGAGTCAACGCAAAATATATATCAAATATTATGAATGAAGGTGGTTCTTTTTTCCAGCTATTTGTTTTGAAGTGCAAATTTATCTTAAAAAAGATTGTTTTGCCCAAAAAGAAATTAATAATATTGCAAATAAAAAAAATTGTTAAATTTTAAAAACCAAATATAAACCTTTAACAATGTTGGAGTTAAAACTCAATTTACCTATCCACAAAAATTTCAAAAGTTCTATTAATTTTTAATTTATCTGGTTGGTATAAAATACGTAACAAGGAACATACACAGAAAAGAAAACACTTTCAACTCTGTTTCTAATTTGTTGAAATCGCACAAAAGCAGAGCAAAAAGAATAGCAAACAAAAAATATAAAGAAAATGCCCAAAATTAACTCCATAGAAAATAAAAAAATATTAAACTTTATGCCTTTGGATTTAACAAAAATGATAGAATCTTATAGAACATAAAATATTTTCAAAACGAAAGTGTTTTCAAATAGAAGTTGCACCCCAAATACATATAGCATAACTCATAAATCTTTTGATGCACGCGACAACATAGATTAAGATTTGTATCAATAACAAGAAAAAATCTTCATAAGTCCTCTAATACCATGTTCAACATATGAAACACCAAAAGCAACCACTCAAGAGTCGAAAGCAATCACTCACAACTAGATTAAAAGTATGTACACCAATATTTTTATATGGTTAAAAACCTCAAAAATGAAAACAATCCACACCCACAACTAACATCCTAGTTCAAAGCAACATATTAAATACAAAAGGCAATCAATCTTCAGTAAATAATTCTTTATAGTTTGTACACTAGTATTTTTATATGGTTAAAAACCTCAGAGATGAAATCAATCCACACCAAAACCTCAGAGATGAAATCAATCCACACCAACAACTAACATATTTGAACAAGGAGCATATTTGCATATTAAATACAAAAGGCAATCAATCTTTAGTAAATGATTCTTTATACCATTTAAATAAAGATCATAAACCAATGAAATGTTAAATAACCATTAAAATAAAATAAAAACAATAAAAATAATCAAATTTTACATTTTAGAAAATATGCTACTATTTACAAATTCATATTAAAGAAACACACTTTATTTAAAAACGCATTCAAGTTAATCTTAACTATAAATGGTCTAAATATCCTAATAGGCTAATAATTATCCTAATAGTAACATGATTTAACTTGTGTTTATACATTTTACTATGTAAAATAAAAATCACATTAAACAATAAAATAATTGATATTCATTGATCCTTTATATGCAATGAAGAGGAGTAGCAATATACTTAGTTTTGAAAATTTTCAAATCATTTAGCAGTTTATATTTAGTGAAGTGGAGGGTCAACCTACTTAGCTTTGAATAGTTTTAAATAAATTCTTGTCAAAGGTTGATTTCACCATGGTGGATTGTGTACAAAATTACAATTTGAACTATTAACAAAAAAATTCAAATATTGTTGTTTCTTTCTCCAGATAGATAATGTACACAATACACCTCATGATCATCACATTACCAATGAAAATGCTCTTTTACATTGGCGATTGAAAAAACACGACCAATCATTTGTCCAATTGTTCGAACGTTGTTGTCATATTCGGGACTAGTGTTTAAGGTGTCAGTGTTACTTTTTGTGAATTTAAACCAATGCGATGGAAATATTAAACCAGCATGGCATTTTTATCGACTGCAGCTAGCACATTGTAACGGAGGCCATTTTCAGACTGCTCGCGGGTAGGGCAAATATCGCAAGGTAGCACATGCGTTAAACATGTAAATATTGCCATCCATTATCATTAAATTATCATTAGATGTAGGTGCTTCAATGGTGTTGATTCTGTAATTGTCGATGTACATGGATGAAATACACCATATACATCCTTATCCATCCTCGGAGGATCCAATGGTACATCATTCTTTTTTGGCACATCTCAGTTGATAATATGATCGTGCATAGTAGCAGGGTTTTGCGAGTCACGCTTTGTCATGAGCTCCACATTTTAAGATCACGCATCAATTTTAGACACAGCAACAACTGAGTTTTTACATGCGTATGATTGGAGAGTGGAACAACTCTCTCCTAGCTATGCTTAAGATTGGGCCACGGATAGATACATCCCTCTCCCTCGTTCATGAGAAGCATCCATCGCAGGCAGATGCATTTCCGATCTAACTTGCAAGAACATAAACCATTGGATGACCTCCGTCCCTCTGTACATATATTTCGAAAAGGAATTGTTCCAAGCTGATAGCAGCGGTCAAATTCTCGATTAGGCTAGTAAATAGTCACAATTCTTTCGAAGGCTTGTTAGTCAGACCGTTATGGTCTATGTGGCCGTGCCGAAATTCAGCCATATTTCTTGTCAAAAAGCTAAACTCCCCTTCAGGCTTTTCTTGAAATCAAAGGCTGCACTTCCCAGTGTTTGAAGGGAGAAGAAGCCCGCCAAGAATTCTTTTGCATACGCCCATGTCCCTCAACTCAATGGAAAATTATGGTTTCTTTGATGGGGCTTCAAGGGGGAGTCCCGAAACGACTGGCGCAGAAGGTGCTATTATTTTATGGTAACGTAAAATTGTCAACCTTGGGTTGGGCTGAGCCTTTAATCCTGCTGAGTCGGTGGCAGCCTTACTTTTGGTGAAAATTCTAGCACTGTGACTTTCATCCATTAAGATTTTTAAAATCTCGGATTGTGGTTTGAGGCCATTGCTGGATAAGTTTTTGCTTCTCCTTCGGCCACACTGCTTGAGAGGGTTTTGGAAATCAAAGTATTGTCGTTTCCATTTTCCTATTGAGCACATTTTCTTTAGAACAGGAAGCGACAAGATTCTGCTGCAAAGGGGCCATCCTTTCTGTTCCTCTAGATGATTACGAGGCAACTTCGCTCGATGGGAAAATAAATGCTAGCCCATGCAGGAGTCCTCCTGCCTTTTGTTATTTCTCATTTCTGAAATTGCTGGAGACCCATGAAATTGCTGAAGAAAAATTAGATAGGGGGCTGATATTGTTGCTGCTTTGGCAAGCCTGTATGAACGGTCTTATTTATCTGGACTCTGGATTTCGTCCTTTCCTCTTTCCTTGTAAAACCCGGAGCGAACATGGGCAGGGGAGAAAATGCATGGACCCACGTTGCACGATGTATCTACAAGACGACTATTAATTAGCACTAGCATACCACTGATCTCCTGAAACTTCCCAATGTGTTGAGAACGGAAGATCCCTCGTAATTTTCTTAAGGAAATCAACAGGAGGAGCGATCCTTTTCTTGGCAACAAAGAATATATCAACCGTCGTCAAAAATGATAGTGCAACACCTCATACTAATCTGATGTATCAAATTCTTGTTCAATAGGAAATTAGACTTAGAACACCAATTATCAACTAAGCAACCACATAAATAAAAACAAAATACATAAAATATATAAAAGAGATAAAATACATAAAGGATCTATAAGAATAGGATAAAGCATAACAAAATCATAACAGCGAATTACATTATGAAAAGCATACAATCACATCAAAAATAAAATACAGGCGTAGGAAGAAGCATTTTCATACAAAGGGCAATAAATGCTTCCACAAATTCCTGTCTACAAGTGTGATGCCTTTAATCCAGTTCCACCTAATGTTTTCTTATTTTCCCTTAAAAATACCATTGATGTGAACGGAGGGGGGCACATTAGTAGAAAAGTAGTTGAGTGGAATAAAATCCCATCCCAGTACTTGAGTGGAATGAAATCCCATCCCACGACTGCTCTTCCTTGTGACAAGTACCTCCCTCCAGGCGACTGGCTCTCGGCAATGACCTTAAGGCAAGGACTCGATGATTGGCAGCAATGCTACACCTGGCAATCCTCTCCTTTTAGTCGAGCCAAAATAGGGATATTCCACTTCAGCAAGAAAGTCTGTAAGATATCATAGATAAAAATAGCAATCCTTAAACGGCCCACAAAGGATGACATAGAACCGCTGGATATATTAAGAGTACCAAATTAAGAAAATATAATATCAGATCAACCAGGGTCTTGCACCCCAAAGCCAAGATTGGCAAGCTTTTAATGAAAATAGTACCTTGAAAAACATACGCATCTTGTAACCTGCAACTTCGGACTTCTACTGACCATAACACATCAGACTCGAACGATATAAATAATAAACTACCATATCTATCTGCAATTGCAGAAAAGCAATTCCTATTAGAGCTCGGATCAAAACCTATCATAAAAATAAGTGAAAGCACCTTAATTGGAAACACTAAAGTGAACAATGTTAAATAGCTGGCCAAGTTACATTTAAGTTAGATTCATTGTTGTTCAAGTGTGATGAAAATTGTACAGTGTTCCAAAGGCCAGACCAAATGTATCAATACGGCAAGACCAATCAACCATATCAAACATAACAGAAATTTTAATTAGAAATATCTATTTGTTAAAAACTAGTAGCAT
The DNA here is from genome assembly GCA_000404065.3 of Pinus taeda. Taxonomy (NCBI): domain Eukaryota; kingdom Viridiplantae; phylum Streptophyta; class Pinopsida; order Pinales; family Pinaceae; genus Pinus; species Pinus taeda. Next base: position 18,914 of record APFE031468545.1, on the reverse strand, counting down.
TCATATAATGAACAAAGCTACCATGAACCAACCTCCTTCCCTGTTAGACTACCCAGAGCTAGTTATCATCTAATCGTCATCCAAACTCGAAAATTTAGAAATATGCTATCAAAGTAAAGAGGAGAAATTTAAAACCATTCGATAGCACTATCTAAGAAGTTGTGTCTTCAGTGAAAATGATGGGGTGATAAAATTTCTGGAGTAGACGGACCAATAAATTGAAACCTTGCAAACTGCAGGGAAAATATAATTGGAACCTGGCAAAACTGATCTTTGCTAGTAATGTTCCATATATCCTCACTTTTAAAGTGGAGGGAAAATTTAGGTTAGGTACATAGCACCAGATGTTCCTCTTACAAGTGTAAGCGATTTGATATCATTTATGCTATATAGTTTCATCATGCATCAAATTAGGTAACAGGGAGGAATCTCTTGGTTGGAGTAACGAACTGTGGAATTTTCCATTGAGTTGGCCTGTACACTGACGATGGGTTTTGGAGGAAAACAAGAAGCACACATTTGAGAGATCTTCAAAATTTAATATTAAATTTTCATTTACTACAAAACAAATAAATTACAATCACTGCAAAACCACTGTCATAGCTACCCATGGACTTTCCGTCTTCCACCATTATTTTCAAGTATTCCTGGTGGTTTATTAGCAAGACGGCGTTTGTATCGCTTCAACACCGAAGCTAAATTTTCTTTTCCTTTAGGAAATGCAACATCTCCAGCAGCAGTGCCTGTACGTCCTTTGCGAGAACCCACTGCTATTTCCACATCTTTGATAATTTCTAAAAATGCACTCGCACTTGCACCCTGTCTTTTACTATTGATAGACCTCCCATGACAGTAGTTCTGAAAAGAAGTTGCAGAAGGCTCATTTGATAATGTACTATCCAAAAAGGCCATCTTTCTTCCATATGCATCTTTTAATAAAGGGATCTGTAGACAAAAACAGGGGGGAAGCACAGGGCGAGGCTTGGAAAAGGCTGGTTCTAAAATGCCCTGTAGAAACAATCAAGCACCCAAAAAACAGTTAAAAGCACATAAATTATACAATAAACAAACCAATTCTAGGTTTGAATATATATCTTTATTTCCAATATTACTTACTACTCATGCAATAATTCATCTGTCATCAAAAAGGTGCATATAATAGGCAAGAACATTAGGACGAAGAACATCCTATTTTGCAAATTATTGCATGCACTTTATGTTGAAATTTAGGGTGCAATGTAATCCACTCAAACTACATAATGATACTGCAGAGCAATCTTCCTATATAGCCAACAAACAATGCCACAAAGCTTGAAGTTCTCTGGAATTGTGTCTGTAAATATTGTAAGACTATCTTTTCTTAGAGGTCATAAAAGTTCTCTCCCTCATAGTTGCAGTAAACATATATGTAACACAGCTGATCAGGAACAAAATAGTTGAGGTAGCTTTCAATGTGTGTCCCATTTCACAAAAGGCATTCCAGATAAAAGTAAACAAGTGTCACAATATTATTAAACAATTAAAGATAACGAACTGTAGCCAGTAAAATATTGTAAATAGCACCTCTATAGAACATGTAATTCAATGACGCACCTGAAGGCGGTTCAAAACGTATGTATACTTGCCCCATAGCTCCGGTCTGCTCTCCATGAGAGACAAATTCAATATCCTATGGATACACCAGATACCAAAACTAACAAGTAGGCTTACTACCCAGACACAACCCTCACCACAATGAGGAACTGACTGGACAAGGACTGAAGCTGATTCACGGGTATTTGGAATAGGGGCAAATTTGTAGTCCTGACGCTGATTCTGTGCATCACTGTTGTATAACTTGGAAGACTCATAGGTGTCAGCCTCATGAAGAAATTTTTCCCTCGCAGCAACCAAATCAATAAGCTCCTCATCGAATCCTCCATCCTGGTTAAATAGCCACTCCGATCCTTCCAATCTGAGAAGCTTCACAATACAGCAACGAAGGTTTTGTAGCATCTCAACCTCAGAATCTCCACAAGAAACACTCTCATGTGTGTTTGAAACAGTTCTGGACTTTCTATTCCTTTCAGAAACATATCCTCTTCCACTTCCAATACCAGACATGCCAAACAATTGCTCAAAAGGTTGTCTTGACCAAAGAGAGTTGTTTTCTGCTTTTGAAGTTGACTGGAGTGAAAAACCATCCTTGTGAAGCTGGGAAGGAGAAAGCTCATCAAAAGACAGTGGAACTTGATCAACCTGGTTATTAACGTCATCATTATATGTCCCCATCTGAGAAACCGGCAAGTTCTTGAAATCTGTTCTAAAGGACGAACTCCCTAGACTCCTATATCTCATATCCAATTCCCCTGCAGGCCTTTGAACTAAAGGATTCCGCTGATCTCGCTCTTGCCCTGTAGGAAAATCCCACTTTACTAAGCCATGACCAGATATATCAGGCAAACTGTGATACTTCTTTGTTTGGCCTGTATATTGGCCATTTCCATGGGATCGTAGAAGTGATCGGCTAGAATAGGAATTGTTATATGATGGTCCACTTTCCTGTAAGCCATGTAATTCAAAGCCAGTGTTTAGAGAACCTTGTTCCTGTAACTTACTGAATCCATATCCAACTGGTGCTTTTCTGAAAGAATCATGCATTGAGAAGGAAGAGATATCTCCAGCTTGGGGTCCAATCTGTGAATCTAGTGCATTTGTACATTGGGTGTGAGTTCCACTTCCGCCCGTATAAGATGTGGTTTGATAACCATGAATTGTAGCCGGTTGATAGTCAAATTCTTCAGGATAAGACAGGATATGCAATCGCGAGTAACGCCTCTCACTTTTATTAAAAGAAGGAGCAACTTGCCTGGCATATGAACTACGTAAAGCCATGGGAGAAGCCCAAGACCCCAATGAAGTATCATAAATATGTGCCCCTGTAGACAAATCCATGCCACTCAAGTGCTCACTTGTTTTTATGCATGAATCTAAAACACCAAGGTGCTCATTAGCCTGGCCTTTTTGCCAAAGTATCTTATCCTGTTCTTGCAAATACTTGGATTCTCTTCCAATAGTTCCATTGGATGTAACACTTCCTTGAGCTTGCACAACCTTTATCCCTAAGGCCAAGTCAAGCCTTTTCAATCTTGCTTGTTCTGTCAGTTGCCCATGGAAATCAAATAATTTCCCCCAAAACTCATCTAGAATAGATGCAAACTGGCGCCTTGCTGCACGACCCAATCCAGACAACCTTGAAAGGCTTCCACTTCCACTGCCTCCATCATCACTCCTTCCACCAATGCTTCTACAAGAACCAGGTTCTTCATGGGTCAAAGTATAGGAACTTTCAGACATCCCCGTAGGAACCTCTTCATGCTCCCAACCATCCCCATCATCATCATATTTTTCCATCTCAGTGTCAAGTTCTAACTCCGTCTCTTTCAAAACAGAAATCTCTGACTCAATTCTTGAGGGCTTACTAACATTTGGTACACTGTCAGTGCAAAGACCATCTGAGGAAGGTGCAGGAATTGATGCAAGAGAAGATTCTGTGGAAAAAGAATTCAAGGGAGCTTGAGAATCAACAAAAGGGAATTCATTAACATTTATAACATCAGGCACTTGAGGAAAATCAATATCGGGGACAATCTCAGCTGAAGAAAATCCACTTTCTGGAACTGTGTGCTCCATTGGATGAACTTCAATATCCTTGGAACAAACCTTCAAATCTTTCCCAGGCTTCAAATCATTGACAGGCAAAGTCTTGTCAATTCGTGTTCCCTTGCTCTCTGACGTGTCAACCACTGCCTCTGAAATAGCTTCAGAATTTAAGTCATATGCGACTGTTTCTCTGGAAATAAGATGCTCTTTATGTTCATATGGAGTCTCTGGTCCTTCAAACCATCTTTGGACCTCTGCTTTTTGATTTGCACACCTCAAAGGTGTTGCAATAAGCCATAACATAAACCCCAACGACAAACTAGCGAACATAAGAATCAAGATGAAAGGAACTGCCATACCAGCACCGATATTTCTCAAGGAACCTATCCACTCACTATCCCCAAAAGACATGTCTAACACAAGCGATATATTTAAGATAAGCATAAAAAAGAAGGATAACCAGGCCAAAACTTCCACAAAAAGAGAGATTTTATGAGTGCCCATTACTGAACTTGAAGATGCCAATCTAAAAAGAGGTATCACAGCAGCTGGAAGTTGCATAGCCAACAATACCTGAGAAAATATCAGCAACTGATAAATATCTGCAGTCCCTGAATTCCATACATAAAGCATGGCCAGGGCAATCCCACCTGCTTTCATTAAAATACGATAAAACCACATATGTTGATTAATACCAAGGAATCCTTCCAAAGCAACCTTTCCCCCAATGATCCTAGTTAGTTTTGTCAACTGGCTGGCACAAAACACAGCCAGAAAAAATGCCACTCGAGCGACTGAACTTTTGAATATCTGTACAACAAAAAGAAGTGTCATGGAACATTAATAAATCAACTAGATTCTAGAATTTGTGTCTTCCCTTAAAACTAGAAGTAGTTTCCTACATTAATATATAAAAATGTTTCTTTTAAGTCCATTAATTTAACAATTCGAGGCCATAAATACACTGATCCATCTACATAAGCTATCCAAAGTAATGGTGCATTCATGAGCTTAAACACTATATTTTCATAGCAAGAGAAATCAGCACAATATACTGAATGCCAAAACTACAACTACTACTTTTTGGCAAGGGAAACAAGCACAATAGTGATAATCTGAAATCATTGCCATACAGCGGTGCAAGTACAGGTAACACTTTTATTTAAATAAGACAATGTACACTCTTCAAACATCTTTTGATCGCGTGACAATACATGAGACAGAAAGGAAACATAAACCATATAATTGAGAAAATCAACATATAACGTGAAACTGCAAAAAAATAAATATGGCTTATATTCGGGCTGTCCTGAAGGATTATGATCTTTCAGGCTTGTTGCTTGTCAGTGCTTTCACATTGAATTGGCCATGCTGGCCTTTCAGTGATAATGCAGGTGGGGCACTATGAGCTACTTACCCCACAATAAATCTCTCACTCCATTTTGAGTTGATCATGGACCAGGTAGTAATGGTGCCCAGACTCCCCAAAAAATTGTTCTGAAGGTGTATCATTCCCCTCCAGATATTGATTTTTCTGAGTCTGGAAAAGATAATCCATGCATTGCACTCTTATCCAGGGATGAATCAAGGAAGTAAGACACAAGGGTGGCACTGCAGCCATACCCACAATGTGACCAAGGGTTCTTGTTTCAATTTAACAACTCATCACAAGTGATGGAAATCTTGCATCAAGGCCTTTGACTTTGCAAGAACACCATATTTTTTTTCCTCCCTTGTCCCATGACTTCTCGGCTAATAAAGCCACTCAACTGTCCTGCCAAGTCTGATTGGAAATTTCCCAACCTACCAATGCAATTATAGCCAGCAATAGAGCATATCTATAACCCCTTATGGGGTTTCATCAATCACAAGCCTGAGTGATTCTTAAAGCTTATCCCTAGACCTCATTCAAGCAAGGGATGAGGTTATTCAACATCTGATCCACTAAATTAATCTTCCCAATACTTGTTTCTAGTGTCAACTTCAATCATAGTATCTATGACTATGACCACCCACTCAGATGCAAGCCAATTCTAAATCAGCCCAACATACACCAAACCCCCCAATTCTGAAAGCATCCAAAGAAACCAGTGCAGGAGAAGAGGGTTGAACCTAGTTGGTAAGAAAAACAAAGGTCAGTGCCATGAATGCCACAACTTCTACAGCCATAACCACAACTAGATCTAGTAAATTGACTGCAGTAGCCAGCAAGTCTTCGAGCCATCTAATCTTGTAGCAAACCTCCCTCTAGTTACTGAAATTAGGTGATATCGAAGGTCAAACATTTTATTGATCCAAAATATCAGTTGAATTTTTGACGAACTAGGTTGATTCAGAATTGGGAAAAACCCCTATGAGCATTGTTCGACCATGCTTGAAATTCTACAAGATTCAAATCAAATTTGTGGGTGAAAAGAGGGTTCACTTGCTATAGGATTAGATTAGTCGTTAAGTCTTCATTTGGGTTAGTTTAGCATGGAAGTGGTAATCATCAAGCTCATTGTCCACCACCACTCTTGCATATTCGAGACCATGAAGATGTTGCTGAAGAAAATGACAGAGTTAAATGATCTTGACAAACTACTATTAGGATTGGGTTGTAGACTCCCAACTTCTACCAAAAAACCCTTTAACACTCTATGAGTCATTGAAAATAATGACGCAGAGCTAAATGATGCTGTTGGTTTGCAATGAAAGTGACGTCATGGAATGTCTAGAGGTTATCTGACCTCAAAAGAAAACATATGGTCCACCAAACACTCGATTCTATTGGTTGGACAAAGTTTGTTTACTTACAAGTTCAAATCACAAAAATTATGTTATGTATGGCACTAGTAGCCATTTGTTTGGGTTCCCAACCCTTTTATTGTTATCATGATAAAGGAAAAGGATGTTTGATTCTGTTGATCTAACCTCTATCCATAGTGCTATAGTGGACACTCGAAGAAAACTTACAATCCACCAACAACTGGCTTAGATAGGTGAGAACTTCTTGAAAGCCAAAATTCAACTCCAATCACTTCTTTCATAAAATTTGGCTTCAGAGACCTAGTAAACCTAGTTTCATTTGTGGCCACCACTAAAACTTGCAGCAGTCATCAAATATCCTATCCCCGCCTCTGGAACTCGCAAGAGTTATTGAATTCCTTGTAGCCATCATTGGAGTCACTTTATTATTCTTTTGTTTTTTCTACTAGATACTCCTGTAGTTGCCACATCTCTTGTAGCTACTTGACCCTTGCAATTGGTTTCATGTAGCCACCAAATCTGGTGATAGCAAGCAATTCATTGCAACCTCGTGACTTCCCTTGTAATCTAGGGCATCCCAACCTGGTAATCATGACCTAGTAACCACAACCTCTCAACTAAATTTGCATCTTGTCTAGTAAATCTGAGCTTTTTAGTCAACTTTGTTCTTAGCCTGAACTTTGGTTCACTCAATAAATGAAGTATTGAAGGGATAACACTGGTGAACCTCCCTAAACCGCCCCTTTCTCTCCTTCTATCATCCCTTATTCTCCCCAGTCACCCTATCAACCTTATCCCTATTTACTCCTTCCCCAACAGTCACACAAACTTCCCATTCTCCCCCAGCACACATGCAAACCTCTTCATACCCAACTTAGGACTACACCCCTAAACTATATCCCCACCCCTTACTATAAACAAGTATTCAAATTCCCTGTCTTGGAAGCACAAGGAAAATGGCTCCCAATCAATGCCAACAACACTAAAACATCAAGCAATAGCCTACAAAAGTTGGAAAACAGGGATATGAAGGACAAGACATCAATTTCCCTTCCAACAAAGTGGGAAGAGTAAGTTGAGGGTTTATCTGAGCATGTTCACTCTACTCTCATACAAATTTTGATCATGAAAACTAACCATTTGCTGGATGATGTTAGTAGCTTCGCTAATCATGTTTTAGAGATAGAATATGAGAACCTTATTCTTAAACAACAAGTCTTGGAAGCCAAAAATCAGGATTCTCTCAAATCACCTTATCATTCCCTGTTGATTTTTCTACAGGTGAGAAGTCGAAAACAATTTTCTGATTTGATAATTACTACCTAATGATCTTCAAACAACTTGTCCCATACCACTGATATCATTCAGTAATTATACACACAAAATCTCAACAGTAAATGCAGCAGAAACAGTAAAGATCGTAGAAGACAGTCATGCACAATAAAGACAATATTTTTACCCTCGGAAACCCAACCTTCGGAGAAAACCCAACAACGTTTCTTTAGGAGAAATTATTCTTCAGCAAGGTTTATAAAATCAGCAATTTTGTCTAGAAATCTGTGCCCATAATCCAAGGAAAATTACCAGTCCAACCATGGCCACCTTCAGCATTTAACAGCAAACCATTGAGGGCTATCCACAACCCTCTTTCCCTGTTTGATCAGCATCCAACAGGCCTCGGCCTGTCCTCTTCAAGATCTGCAGCAGGCCCTGCGTCCCTACAGCCCCCTTTCTTGCTGCAGCTCCTTTGCTTCACATATAAATACATCAATCATTGGTTGAATATAGAAATTCTATCTTAACCACACAATCACTTAGTTGAGCAAATATCCCAACCAAACACTAGAATAAAAACTATTTTAGTTGGACAAAATCTCTCAAATCCAACTAATTAACAACCAAACTCCCACACAATAACATTTAATGATGAGGAACATCATCCAATAGCACAAGACAAGCAGAAGTTAAATCTCCAACACCCCCCCTTAACGAGTATTTATCTTTGATCTTCTTGTCCGGTAAAGTCTTCATTAGCTTCTCTAATCATTTCCAAAATCACATAGAGCAAACTATATCAAGTTGTCTCATAACCCTCGTAAAGGTGTAATCAGCAAGTTGGATTCTCAAATTCTACTCCTGAACTCCCAAATCACAGATCTCCCGAATTCAGTTACTGAACAACATCCACAAGTGGTCACATAACCTCATTAGCACACCACTCATGTCTTAAACAACTAATGAGGATACTTCCCTAGATCCACAACTGCCAAACTATCTGGGCAACCATCCATATCGAGTTTTACTTCCACTCAATTTCTTAAAATAGTTTCTTCAGAGTCCAGACACAATCAATTCCCTGTTTGCAATAACTAATCTACTAGTCATTCTATGGACGGGCTTCCATTTACCGAGATACATGGGTGCCAATTGTTGTACTCGCTAGCTGTATAGGAGAGTCGTCTAGATACCGAATGTATCTAGAGTCGGTTTTACAAAGATGACCTCCCTATCTAATTTTGGAAATTCATCCTCATCAATTTTACAAACAAATTATAATACTAAGAATTTTAGTAGTAAGAATAATTTTACTAAACCACTAGGATCTTAATGCCTATTAAAAGCACTACTTTTAGCGCATGTCTGCCATTCTCTTAAATCAAAAGAACAAGAACTCACAGTTTGAATTGACGCAGAGCTACATGCGTAGTTCATAATGTTAAAAACTGTGGGAATTGACTCAAAATGTCAATACCTTCCCGGGCATTACATATCCATTTAACAAAGGTAAAGTTGCACTATGCTACTGACTCAAACATAAGAAAAATGATATACAAGCACCATTTACCAGCACTTTCCAAGTTGAAATAAGTCTCTTCAACACAGCCAGTGTTCTAGCAGTTCTCTACACATGATCTGTAAAAATGATCAACATCGCAAACACGAAATGTAGCCACAACTCATTAGCTTCTTCAATTTGCATTGTGGTCTGCGGTAAACCTGGTGTAGGCCTGAGTTCTATTGATGCATCTCAAAGCAAGACAATAGTGTTTGAACAAGAGTCTCTTGAAAGTCAAATGTTCTTTTCTGCGTAGGTCAACTCAATGCACTCTAAGCATCAATACACGCATGACTGCTATAAATTCTCCAGGAAACATCACCATCGTAGAATCCAACTTCTCCCTATAAGATTTCCACATCTGCACTTTGTTTTTTATATTCGGTATACCACCAAACAAATGTGATCCTATATAATCCTCACCACATTATAGAAGGTGATTGAGGTGGAGTTAGGGGTAAAGGGTCGAGGTGTATAGAAAAGTAGGTTCTAGTCGGAGTTATAGGGTCAAGGCATAGAGTAGAGGGGTTTAAGCGACCGCCTCATTATTGGTGACCTCCTTATTATCGGTTCAAAAAACGGAATTGACAATGTCCACTGAATCTTCAACTCCAAAACCCTGGGATCCCAATTTTTGTCGCAATCTCTGATCTTTGGAACGCCCGATCTCACGATCCTTTGTGGCGGGTTCCTCCTTCGAGCGGTTCTATTTGCCAACACACTATTTCTCTCTTCCACTTCCTCAGCAAATGGCCTCAATTTCAATGGCAATTACCAGGGGTCACTGTCTAACTTGGACCAATACAACTCCACCTTAAAGTCGCATTTCTTATTTAAGCTGAATTGAAATAACTTTGCAACCTCTTTGAGCTTCAATGTTGATTGAGTTGACTTGAACCACGACTCCAACCTCACAGCCTTGATGTAGCGGTAGAAAGGATTGACTAGTTTGTTGTTAGGCTAAAGCCCACTTTACTCCCCTTCAGGTATGTGATATTGATGTTGATGAAGCCAGCATTGCCCACTACTGTGCTTAGGTAGGTTGTCGCTAAAGAGCTCAAATGCATATTAAAATCCCAGAGTTGTCTTTAAGTGCGATTCTTTGGAATTTATGGCGGATATCTGGCAAGAATCTGGCGAAAAGTTTGTGGCCAAATCTTGATTTGTGTTGTTTAAATTGATTTTTTCACTGCGTATATGGATTAACCACCCTCAAAAACCCCTGGGGCACTTCGATTGTGAAGAGTTCACTCATCAAACTTTTGATTTCAATGAATCCAACAAATTAGTTTAGAAAATAAATCGGAAATTTTTCCAAAAAGTCACACTTAAAGACTACTCGCTAAAATCCCAGATTTGCACCTTAGCCATTATCACCCCATGTTGCAACAATAAACAGTGGTTGCATTGAGTGTATGTGATTTACACAACCTTGATGAGCCATGGTTCCTCTCTTTCCAACCGGCCCACTGAGCAAAGCCACAAAAAAACTCCAAAGGAATCCTCGCAGGCTGTACTATTTAAAACAACTCAATGCATCCACAACTCACAGATCTACGAAATCGAACAAAGGAACAAAAAAAAATTCACACATTTTAATTTAATCTACATCTCTAATTTGATCATACAACAAATAACCCTCACATCTCTCACATATACCTGGACCCGCCCTTAAGGGAGCTAACCCAAAGCCACTGGCTCTAATACCAATTTGTAAAACTAATTGCACACCAAAAAACTTATTTTACATTACATTAAACACACATATAAATGCATTAATCATTTGTTGAAGATAGAAATTCTATCTTAACCACACAATCACTTTGTTGAACAAATATCTCAACCAAACACTAAACTAGAAACTATTTTAATTGGACCAAATCTCTCAAATCCAACTAATTAACAACCAAACAACTCACATAACAGTTACTTTTAATGATGTGGAACATCATTCAATATTGTTAAAATTGGCAACTAGGGCCAAATTTCACTTTGGACAACTCATTTGATGGAGATGATTATTGCATTGAATTCCTCTTTTCAGGAGGACCAAAATCAACCTAAAGATCATTAAATTTGGATAACAAGAAATGTGTTTTTGTATTTATGCCCACACACGTGCAAATTGTCAAGGTCAGTCATATCATCATGTAGCCTCAAAAAGCCCAAGAGACATGTCTCTTCACCCTCAACGATTTGTATAAATATGAGAGACCTCAAACCTCATTTGGCATTATCTCATCACACACATTCTTCTCTCTCATTGTAACACCCTCATCCCACATCTACCCAAGTAACTAGCCAACCAAGGTAAATATGTGACGAGAGGCCATTATAATGGGATTCAACCTCCCAGGTGACCTTAAGGAATTGGAATAGACGGAAACCCACAACACAGACCTTATATACTTGCTACAGGATTCCCAAAAGCCTTCCCAGTCATCCCCATGACCAGTCCCTAGGTCCCACTGAATTTTTAGACCATTAAACCCCTGGACGCTCCCTTGATATGGACAAGGGTGGATCCACTCCCACAACAAGGCATGGGTGCGTCTGGGGACTTTTCTCCTCAGTCTTGTGTCTGCGACTCTGGGATTTGTGCCACTTTTTCAGGCCCAGAGCCCAGGTCATTGCCCAGAACTCCATGACACTTTCAGAACTAAAAGATAACAACAAAATAATGATACAAATGCAATTACTTGAACAAGGACTTGACTGGACCCCTACTAGCCATGACAGGCATTTCGTCAAACATGTCACAAATATGTAATCTACAGGTTTAAAAACAGATATGAGCATAGGGGTCTCATACTTACTTATCTAAGAATCGCTATGAAGCATTGTTCCTTTATATCACTAGCTGCATTATCATCTATTAGGTCATAGATACATCATTCATTCATTTACAAATCAAAACATGAGGAGAGCCATACATCATCACTATCATAATGCATGCTTATAACCAGCATAATAACAACAGAAATATCAAGGATACATCGGCCATAGAATCCACATATAAACTAGTACATTTACACATAAGATAACAAGGAAAGAACCTCTTATTAATGAATGCAAAAGCCAACCCGGTATGGAACTACCACGTTCCACCAGATCATAGATTGGCTAAGCCAAATCTCGCTTCAGCCAATCACCCCCATGCCATATTCCAAGCATGAATGTGGGACTCAAACCAAAAGAACCAACCAGGGCATCCCGAGGGTAAAGGACATTGAAGTAATTGTGCTAAGCATAAGACATACCATTGTTAACTAAAATTAACATAGTATCAAAGCCCCGATGAAGACAAACCCCAAGCCAGAGAGAGAAAAGCAATCACTAAGAGAAATTTGTTTGACAAGAGAATAGGACAAGTCTCCATGGCTTCTACATCCTACTTCAAGACCGAGGGCAAGCTTAATGACAAATCTGACTCTCATGTATGGAAATGACTTTGGACTTGACTTTGGAAGAGCATGATGCAATGGCCTATGTGCAAGGAAAAGTGGCGGAGTCCCCTTCAAAAGCATTGATTGCTGTTAAGACGAAGTATAAGAAAGGTGAGGTGCAAGTTAAGAAAATTATCATTGACTCCTTTCAAAAGCATTTGGTTGCCTATATTTGTGATTTAGGAACATCTAAGGAGATGTATGATAAGTTGGTTGGGATGTTCAAAGTGAACAATGCAAATCAAATCCTCTTTCTCAAAAACAAGTTGAAGGACATCAATATGGATAAAGGGTAGTCTATCCAATCCCACTTCATGAGAATAACTCAAATCAAGAATGACCTACTATCTAATGGAGAAGTTATTGTTGACAAGGAGCTCACTCTCATTGCACCTAGAGGTCTTTAAGGACCTTGGGATGTATTTGTCACCATTATTTTCAACAATGCAGAATACCTGACTTTGATGAGTTATTGGCTAGATGTGTTAGAAAATCAGAAAGGCAAAAAGATTTTCTTATACTTGATAATTACTTGTGATGTTATTGATTTCTTATTAGGTTTCTTTATATCTTCTTTCTTTTAGTTCATCAAGCAATTACCAAAGCAATAGCACATACATCAATGGACACCAAACATAGGCACACAGTCAGGACAAAAACCCTATCTAGGGGAAAACCAAGTTAATAATTTTTCCTTCAATAGTTTCCTGAGATATTCCAAGACTCTAGACCTTAACACAAACTTTCCTCCATAGCAAGTCAGCCTTCTTCTAGGATTGTAGATGATTCTACTTGACTTGACAGCAGCACCAACAACACTTTCGTGGACCTAGCAACTTCGACCTTGCTATGGAGACTTCGATCTTCACTTAGAGACTTCAATCTTGGCCCAATACAGGTTCTTGAGCCAGCATCATCCAACAATAGCAACTTCGACCTATACTTGATCTTGCAGTAGCAACATGCAGCAACTACCTACGGCATCAACAAGAGAACTTTGATTTTCCTTCCTTCCTTATCCTAGACCAAACTCACGCTCCTTTTGCTTCCTTCCTCTATTTTGCACTTTTTTTTAGCTTCAAGGAGATATTGAACTTGCTTGAGTTGATTGTCCTCCAAATGGAATTCAAACTTGTTAAAATTGGCAACTAGGGACAAACTCTGCCTGGGTCATCTTATTTATGACAGATGATATTTTTCTTTGATTCCTCTCTCCGAGAGGTGTAGGATTGATTTAAAAATCATCCGATTCTGACATGTACAACTGAAGATATGAATTTCTTTATGTTATGGACAAAATGTCAAGGTTGGCCAACAAACTCATGTAGGCTTAGAAGCCCAACAGTCACGTCTATTCATCCTCCACATTAGCCTATAAATACATGATGCCTCATCCTCATTTATACATCACTCACATTCATCTTTCTCTCTCTCTCATTGGATGGGTACGGATTTCTGGGCAGCAACTCTCTCCACACAAGCGAAGGAAAGGAAGGGCTTTTTCTATTTCTGTGTTGACCAAATGTTAATCTGTTTTGCTATGATTTTGGGTGGAGGAATTATGTTCTAGTAGGCCGCATTTCTAGGCACAGAAATCGAGGCAATCCGTTGACTGTGTGACCAACATTGACTGTCATTAGGGCTGACCATAGGTTGATTGTTTGACCAAACTTTGAAAACAATGAATTCAAATTGTTCTGACGGTTGTTTCATCTTGTTGTTTGGAGGTCGAAGTTGACTGAAGTTGACCAAATATTTGAGGGTATAATCTGCCATGTTGACTAGCAATGACTTTTCTGGTTAGGGCTCTTTTGTTGCTGTTATAAATTGTCAGAATTTGTAAATTGTATTATCTCTCTCTGCTGAACTATTGCAGACTAAAAGAAGATTTGATCAAGGGTTTCACCACATTGGGGTTTGTCCCTGGCTAGTGCCACATCTTGTGTCCTCGTCTTGGTTGGTCTTCTACAGTTTATGTTTATGTTCTATCTTCATTTTACTATCATGTTGATGTGATTGCTAATCCGGATATTAATATTGGGCTAATAAAGAAACTTAAGTAAAAATTCTTTAAACATAGAACATACCGTTGTTGCCTAAAATTAACATGGTATCAAAGTTGAGGTGAAGACAAAGCCCAGGCAAGAGTGAAAGAACAATCACCAAAGACAGTTGGACAAAGACAAAAGACTCAATGGGTTCCTCATCCTACTTCCTGGTTGAAGACAAGCTCCATGATAAATCTGACTATCATGGATGGAAGATGTCTCTTGATTTAACCTTGGAAGAAAAACAAGTGATGGATTATGTGCAAGGTAAAATCATTGAACATCCTTCAAATGCACAAGCTGCTGCAAAAACCAAGTACAATAGGTCCATCTCGAGATTCCTTCATTTGTTGAATCCAATATTGTTAACAATAAACAAAAAGAGTATTATCTTATATCGGCGCTCTCCACTCCCTCTCCTCCGGACACTTTGGAAAATTGGTTGATTAAAAGTGGTGCCTCAAGGCACTGTACCGGATACAAAGAAGCCCTCTCTAATATGATATTAAAGGAGACAAACTTGGAGATCATCCTTGGAGACGATGCAACTTATCCCGTGAAGGGAGTAGGGAATGTTACCCTTCAATTGAATAAAGGTAACACTATTCATTTGCAAGAAGTACTATATGTACTCGATCTCAAGAAGAACCTTGTTAAACTATGGTATGTTCTATGCTTAAAGCAATTTAATTCAATTTTCAGAGTTAACTCAATATCTTTTCTAGATTAGCAATCACATCAACACTAAAGTAAACTGCAGATAGAACATAAACATAAATTGCAGAAGACAAGCCAAGACAAGAGGACACAAGATGTGGCGTTAGCCAGGGACAAACCCCAATGTGGGGAAACCCTTCGTCAATTCTTCTTATATGTTCTTCAATAATTCAGTAGAGAGCAATGTTACCTGGGAGCGGGAGCAGAAGTGGGGAGTGGGAGCGACCATTTTCAGAAGCTCCCAGTTTGGGAGCGAATTCCGGAGCGATTTTTTTTAAATATATATATTTTTT